>CAIGQZ010004081.1:5145215-5155836 GCA_903798205.1 Danio tinwini
AGTCATAATGAAAACATGACAAAGCCATTTGACTATCTTGTTCATAAGTGAAGTTTATTTATAAACTAATTTCGAGAGGATCACGTGGTTATGATTAAACACGGCTGGTGATGCATTAACCATGTATGACCAACCAATCAGACGATTTCTAACCCACTATAAAGAGCCAGGGTTTCTTACTACAGTCATCTTCGTTTGAAGAATCCCCCCTTCCACCCCTACTCCTCCTCTTTTCCTTTCATAGGGCGGCACGGTGGCCCAGTGACTAGCATTGCGGCCTCACAGCAAGAACGTCACCGGTTCAAGTCTTTTAACAGACTGGCTGTCGTTTCTGTGTGAAGTTAGCATGTTCTTCCTGTGCTTGCGTGGGTTTTCCCCGGGTTCTCCGGTTTCCTCCCACGTTCCAAAAACATGCACTACAAGTTAATTGAACAATCTAAATTTAGCACTAGTCAAACTTTTATCCATCAGCATATCTCTCCGTAGCAATTATTTCTGTCATCAACTCTTACAAAGGGGGGGAGTTCTCGAGATCTACCTGAGCTCAAAGCTCCCCTCTCGCCCTGCAAACGGGAGGGAGCCCAGGGCTCAAGGACCTTTTGAGCTCAGGGTTCTCTCCCGGGACAGCATGCCAAACTTGCTTATAATCAATCATCAGCTAAGTGTGAACTCTTGAAACAATGGTGGCAGGACTTTTCATCTTGATGACACTGACACTTTCATTGACATGAATACCTGCTTTTGAGGAATGAGCTCTCCATTTTGAGCAAGTGACACACTTTTGCAGGTTATCCACTAGGTTTTGCAGTTTGTACTAATTGTTTTGAGAAATGCATTAACTGTTGTGCAAATGTAAATAGTGTTGTGAGAAATGCACCAGAGCGACTGAGAAAAACTGTAAATTGAATGACTATTCAGCATCCACAAGTTTAGTTAATTCTGACTGACATGACATAAGCAAATGATAATGTTACAAACAGCAGAGAGTTGTATGAAAGCAATTGATGCATGTCCAAAAGCATTTGCAATTTGTTGGAAGGAATGAGAAACTGCTTCTATGATGTGCACAAATGACTAATTGTTTTGAGAAATGCATTAACTGTTGTGCAAATGTAAATAGTGTTGTGAGAAATGCACCAAAGTGACTGAGAAAAACTAATAAAATAAATGTAATGTAAATAATGACCTTTTGACCTCAGAAGCCTGTTATGTAATATTTGTTATTTTCATTGGTTTACTTCAGATTTGTGTGATATGCAGATTTGTGTCTCACCATATGGAGTGACTGTGGCAAAAGTCCAAAGCCGATATGATTTGTCTGAAAAACTTTCGAGCCTCTTTAGGCGTCAGTCTGCCCTTCTTCACCAAATAATCGAACAGCTCTCCTCCAGAAACATGCTCCAGCACCAGATATCTGCATCAACACAGCAGTCCCAGGTTATACATTAACATTATATGAATAGACCAATAAAACGCAGGCAAGACGGTGTGTAACTCACAGGTATTTGTTATTCTCATAAACATCATGGAGTTTCAAAACATGTGGATGTTCAATCAGTTTTAAAATGGCAATTTCTCTCTCCACCTGTTTGAATGAGAAAACGTTAATTAAATTTACCACTCATAAATTACATAAATTACGTAAATTCTATAATATAACATTCCATGCTGTAAACAAAACAAACAAAACTATATATACAGCTGAAGCAAAATTATTATAAAGATGATATTTTCATGATCAAACTAAATTAAATCTGATGATGATAGTATTTACATATTTTAATTCAGACTAATGTAATAAAACAGAGCATTCTTCATTACTAGATATATTTATTTCAAGTGAAAACAATTCAAATGTGTCAGATCTGTTAAGGGGCTGAATCATTTTTTTCAGTGTATTATTAAATTAGCCCTCCTGTGAATTTTATACATTTTTATGTTTTCAAATGGGCGACGCAGTGGCGCAGTAGGTAGTGCTGTCGCCTCACAGCAAGACGGTTGCTGGGTCGCAGGTTTGAACCTCGGCTGGGCTGGCTCAGTTAGCGTTTCTGTGTGGAGTTTGCATGTTCTCCCTGCGTTCGCGTGGGTTTCCTCTGGATGCTCCGTTTTCCCCCACAGTCCAAAGACATGCGGTACAGGTAAATTGGGTAAGCTAAATTGTCCGTTGTGAATGAGTGTGTGGATGTTTCCCAGAGATGGGTTGCGGCTGGAAGGGCATCCGCTGCGTAAAATCGTGCTGGATAAGTTGGCGGTTCATTCTGCTGTGGCAACCCCGGATTAATAAAGGGACTAAAAATATTTCCCGAGTGACATAAGAAAATGTTCACAGTCTGTCCTATTCTGTTTTTTCTATGTTTATTTATATATTAAGTCTTATTTATTTTAATTTGTCTGGAATTAAAATAGTTTTTACATTTCCTAAAACAATGTTAAGGTCAATATTGCTAGTGATAATATTGATCAGAAATAATATTATTTCGAATCTGATTAATAATTAATATTAATTAGAAATTATTTGTTGCCTAGTTAATCTAAATGAAGTCTTTAAATTGTTAAAGTGAATACTAGTATCTTGCAAAATAGCCAGTAAAAATATTATGCACTGTCATCATGGCAAAGACAAAAGCTATCAGTTATTAAATCGTTTTAAAAATATTTTGAAAAAATCTCCTGTTAATGCCACTTATAATTAAAAAAAGAAATACAATTTCACAAAAGGGATAGGCTAATCATGTTGACTTCAACTTTATATATACAGTTTAAGTCAGCATTATTAATGGCCCCCCTTTTTTTTCAAATATTTCCCAAATTATGTTTAACAGAGCAGGGAATTTTTCACAGTTTGTCTGATAATATTTTTTCTTCTGGAGAAAGTCTTATTTGTTTTATTTCGGCTAGAATAAAAGCAGTTTTAAATTTTTTGTAAAACATTTTTAAGGTCAAAATTCACAGCCCCATTAAGCTTTAGCATTAAAATAAAGAAAAAAAAAAGGGGGGGGGGGGGTTTGAAGTCAAACTTTATTTTGAAGTCAAAATAATTCTGACTTCAACTGTGTTTACCAATTATTATAGTTGACAAGATACATCACTTAGTTCAACTTTAACATATTAAAGAAAAACATATGCCATTTATAGTCATCTATATAACACAGAAACATGTTATCATGCATTACCGCTGTATTACCATCACATGTAGGCCTAGGGTTGTGCGATTAATAGAAATCGAATCACAATCGCAAGTTGAAACGTTGCGATTAGTTAATCGCAAGAGGCTGCAATATAACATATATATGCATATATATAAACAACAATAATGAATAACATCTGAGGTGATGTGCTTCAAAACCAGTCCACTATGCTTCAGAAAATTAAACTATCGGTTTTCATGCACTATGTCACATTACACGAAAAGAAACGATTGAATCTTGTGTCATGACGTACATCTGTCATTTACGACTCCCCACGACACCATACATCAAGGAATTCATGCCGAAATCGTGTGATCTGATCGGAGCTTTTTAATTAGCCAATTGAGTGAGCACACTTTTGTTCTGTCCAATCAGAATTGCGCAACTGAACTACGCCCACAATAAAAAAAGAAAACAAACAGGAAAGCACTGACAAGAGGGATTATAGCGTCTACTGCTTTAGAAGCATTAATAGCCAAATTAATATAAAAAAAAAAACAGCATTTGTAATATGGGAATATTTTGGTTTCAAAGTCACAGACAACAAACAAAAACTGGTCATTTTAAGAGCTATCGCGTAATTGTTGCAAAGGCTTACAGATTATTGAGCTGAAGCTTGAATTAAATCGCAAATCGCAATCGCAATATCTGTCAAAAAAAAATTGCAATTAGATATTTTCCTCAAATCGCACAGCCCTATGTAGGCCAATACCAAGATGAAACATAGTACTTTTAATGCAAATTCATTTGAATGCCATTTTCATTATCAACTGTGACAAGTTAAAGCTTATTATTCCATCTTTACCTTCATCAACACAGATTCTGAGAGTTTTTCTCTGTTGACTATTTTGATGGCTACTTTTTGGCCAGTGATGCAGTGAATGCCGAGCTTCACCAGACCTACAGACACCGCAGACATTCACAAGGCAATTGATCAGCGATAAATGCTTTGAAAACAGACTATTACATGCAATTAAACGCATAAACCGCATCTCCTTACCTGTCTGGCCTTTCCCAAGAGTCTTTTCCAGTCGATACGGCCCCACATACTGAGCTGCCTGGGTCACTGACAGTTCCTTAGACATCCTGACTCCTGCTAAACGCGCTACCGCCTGCAATATTACCACAGCCCGCCGATTCTGAGCTGAGTTTTAATAAAATAATCTCTCAAGGGTCTGCAACAACCCGGAAATATATCCATGTTGAGCTCGGGGTTCCCTAAAAGCTGTCATACGGGCCCGTTTTGTCTTTCAGATGACAGGAAAGACATTAATAGCAGTCGCTCTTCCCAATCGATCAGACTTTTCATTCAACACACAGACACTGTGCAGGACACGGTGTTTCTAGATGCATCTACCATAATGTCATGCCAAACTCCTCCTAACTAGTGTTTATAAGTGAACGCACACGCGCACGCCTTCAGGCCTGGATCACAGGTAAAGCTGACACAATCTTAATATGTTAAACAAACAGGTAAATCAACTCCCGCTTCATATCCGCGCGTGTGTGTCAGTGTGAGGAAATGCTCTGCTATCATCCAGGTGTGCTTCATTTGCTGCTGCAGCTGGTGCTGATGCTGAGCTCCATCCTCCCGCACGCAGCGCCGCATCCTCATCCGTCTCTCCCCGCGTCCTCTCCCGCCGGTCCCGCATCCGCCGGACGCAGATCTGACAGGGTTTTTTTTGGTGGTGATTTACAGGCTGCGCAGTGCTCGCTGGGGTCTTGCGCGTCTTGGTGGTTATTTCTGCGTTGTAAAGCGTTATTTTCTTCTCCGTTGTGGTTCCTCTCGCATCAGCATCCGGGTCCCACACCCTCCTCCTGCTCCCTCCTCATCATCATCAGCCCTCCCTTCTCATCACTGCACCTCTCGCCACCGCCATGTCATCAGATGGTGATACACCAGCATGCTCGATGGCACTGAGTATATACAGCTGGTCAAAATTATTCACCGTCCTGTGAATTTCAATTATTTCCTGGCTGATGTTTAGCTGAATACCATATCTTGAAAATATTTAGTAAAATATTACTGTACTCATGCCAAAGATTACTGTGTAATGTACAAAACAATGTTTACAGTGTACTCATTTATGCTGAGCAATGTATATAAAAAAATTCTGGACTACTATTTAGTAGCCTAAGTAAGTAATGTATATTTGTATTGTGCATTTTATCGTGTATGGGAGGGGGGGTGGGGTCTCTCCATACCACCCCCAGTGTCCACTGATGCAACGGCAGCCACAGGACAACAACGCCAGTGCATTCACCACACACCAGCTGGTGATAGAGTCAATTTGGTGGATGTGTAAGGGCTGATGGAGGGAATTTGGCCAGGAGGCCAGTGTTACACCCCTACACTTGAAGATTTTTAATGGCCATAGAGAGTCAGGACCTCAGTTTAACATCTCATTCGAAAGACGGCACTCACTGACATTATGGTGTCCCCTTCAGTTTACTGGGGCATTAGAACTCACACAGACCAAAGGTTGAGCACCCTCTGCTGGCCTCACCAATACCAATTCCAACAGCAACCCATGTGGTCTCCCGTTACTGACCAGGCTCAGCCCTGCTTATCTTCAGTGAGTAACCGGTCATGGGCTGCAGGGTGATATGGCTGTGGCATTTAATCCATAAAGGTGTAATTTTGTGTGCCTAAATTATATACCAAGATATTTAGTCTGGCATATTTTGAAAAGGAATCATTCAGGATTACAGTTTTAGGCCAAAATACTTTGTCTTTTAAAAATGAATCGTCTTTTAAAATCTTTATCTTGTATAAAGCACTAAATCTCAACAAAAAGATTCTAATCATTGAAAATATTATAATAATAATTATTCCACAGGTCGGAAAACATATTTAACTCATATTTTGACAATTTTATTTTTACAATATTTATTTGAAACATTAAAGTATAAAAGCATTTAATACATATTATATGTGTACACTGTAAAATAATTATATGATCAGTAAGTTATGACAATGTTTTACTAATTATAACTTGTTAAGCTAAGTTAATCCTGTTTCTTTTTTTTATATATTTATTTATTGAGTTTTTGCATTTACAATTTAAAGCCTTACATTACCCCTACCCTACCATAACCACGGCATTGAGAGAAAAAACAACAACAAAAAACACATACAAAACAAAACATAAAAATAAAATATATAACGTTCCAGAGTTTCTGAGTCGACATTGAGAAAACAGAGTGTACCATAATTGTTTAACATGAGAGGCAAAAAAGGTGATTCTTAATACAAAAATGTATTAATTAATTAAAATAAAAAAGATATTTATAATAGAAAACAACCAAAACAGTCACATCCTCTTGAATCACAAAACCTTCCAGATATATCAAAGTAAACAGTGAGGCAATACGTTGTCATGTTTTTAGTCAATTTTTTATGATTTGATATGAAGAGTTTGGTAACATCCAAAGAGTACAAAATAGAAATAACACAGAATAAAAAATAAAATAAAAAATAAGTAAATAAATTTATTCTAAAGGCCGGGGAGTTCTTCAAAGTATTTAATAAAGGGGGACCATTTGTCTAGGAACTTGCGTTTCGAGCCTCGAATCATGTACTTTATCTTTTCCAATTAAATGTAAGACATCACTTCATTTATCCAGCCAGCATGTGTCGGGGGGGTCTACTCTTTTCCACTTGAATAAAATTAAACGTCTTGCTAGTAGAGTAGTGAAAGCAATAACCGAATGTATATCTTTACTGAGATCTATATTCTCAGGCAGGACACCAAAAATGCCCATCAATGGATCTGGGTCAATTGGAATACTAAATATATGTTCGTATGTTTCAAAGATCCCTTTCCAAAACTCTTCTAGCTTGGGACAAAACCAGAACATATGAGCAGTGGTAGCAGGTGATTGTGAGCATCTTCCACATGCAGGGCTAACATTTGGGTAAATTTTTGCTAATTTAGAGTTAGTAAAATGTAGCCTGTGGAGACCTTTAAATTGAACTAAACCATGTCTAGCACAGAGTGAAGAAGAATGCACTTGAGTTAAGGCATCTGCCCATTCTAGATCTGAAAATTCTCTGTTCAAATCATTTTGTCAAGCTTCACGAATAAACTCCAAGTTCTGTGGGTTTATAGATGTAATAATCGAATAAACGCTTGAGATAAGTCCCCTGTCCTGTGTGTTCAACTCAAGCAAATTCTCAATGGGTGATAAAGGGGGTATTTCTGGGAAGGAAACAAATACCTTCTTGATGAGACTCCTAATCTGCAAATATCTAAAACATTGAGATCTAGGTAACGTAAAATGACCTACAAGCTCTTCAAAAGAGCAGAAAGTATTGTTTAAGTATAAATCTTTTAAACACCTAATTCCTCGTTCCTCCCATATATAAAAAGCAGAGTCCATGTAAGATGGTGGGAATAAACTGTTAGAGACAACAGGACCCAAAATGGAAGCTGATTGTAGACCAAAATGTCTTCTAAACTGGGCCAAAATTTTTAAGGTGTTAATCAATACAGGATTAGGGGAGGAGATATAATTATTTCCTATTAGAGAGAGTGAAGAGCAAACCAGGGAGCTAAGTTTGAATTTAGAGCAAGATTGTTCCCCTTGTACCCAAACAGGGGCATTAAGGGGATCCACATTACACAGCAAAGATTCCAGTGTTAATATACAGTGTGATTTTTTCGGTGATGTTCAGTGTTAAAACCGGATCGCATTTTAATCCACGAGTGTAAAATAGCGTATATTTAGGAGTTTTTTTCAGTGTTAAACTTTTAACCCAATATTCAGTGCATTTCCCACTAGTGATGGAAACTCAAACCGGTTCTTTCAGACAAACAGTGATTAAACCAGTATGTTTTACTTGAAGTATGTTATGTTAAACTTGAAACATGTCTTGTTGCATTTTAAAATCGAATGTATTGTAAAGTCGAATGTATTGAAACTATTTCTGAAAAGATTAATGAACATTTAATAAATTAAAACTATTTAATTTATTATTTTCTTTTATATATTATCCTTTTAATATTATTATTTATTTATTATTTTCTACATGTTTGATCACTGTTATCTGTCACACACACCAATTGGTAATATAGGGAAAAAGGTGATATACTGTATTAACACTAACACGCACTCCAGTTCGATGTAAGAATAAACTCTTACTGTGTTAAAATGAACTCTGAGAGTAATGTACAAATTTCACACTTTAGAGCTTGTTATTTTAACTCCAAAATGGGGGGAGTCATTTGTACACCCAAGGAGGGTTAAGTTAAACTCAAATTGAGCTAAATGTACACTGATTTTTTTGCTGTGTAGATAACTTAATCCTGTTTCTAACTGAATTCTTTAAATTATGCAGTACATATTAAATCAGTTTGATGTAGTTTTTAAAAAGTTAAAACTACTCATAAGTTTAATTTGATTTAACTCAAAAAATAAGACAACCAGTTTTTTTTTCTAATCACTCCAGAAATGTTTTGCTATTTTATTTTATTTATTGAATTTTTGTGGGGTTATCTTCTGTCAAAATTTCAATGTTATGTATATTCCTATAGTTTGGGATTTTGGGATTACAATATATTGAATGTCTTTAAAAGAAACTATGTTCACCAAGTCTATGTTTATATGTTCAAAACATAATAAAAACAGTAATATTTTTAAATATCATTACCAATTAAAATAAAACTAAAACCATGTAAACTTAAATAAATGATTTTAAAGAAAGACAAACTAAATAACTCATACTCGTTTTATTTCAGATAGTTCATTTAAAAGTTAATAATAATTTAATACACGTAAATAACTAAATTACTTTTGGATGAGACGTTAAACCAAGGTCCTGACTCTCTGTGGTTGTTAAAAATCCTAAGATGTCCTTCGAAAATAGTAGGGGTTTAACCCTGGCATCCTGGCCAAATTTTCCCACTGGCCTCTATCCATCATTGCCTCCTAACCATTCCCATATCTTAACTGGCTTCATCACTCTGTCTCCTCTCCACCAATCAACTGGTGTGTGGTGTGTGGTGTGGCTCAATATGGCTGCCATCACGTCATCCAGGTGGACGTTACACACTGGTGGTGGATAAGGAGATTCCCCCCAACAATGTGTGTTTGAGTGTCCAGAAAAGTGCTATATGTAAGGAATTATTATTATTATTATTATTATTATTATTAATAATACTCAGTTACCTATAGTGCTATGAAGATCCAGCCTTCTGATTGCTGCAGTTTTTCTAAATTAGTATGTGTGCTCTGTGATTAAATGAGTGTTAATAATTATCAAATTAAATATAAATAAATAAAATTTGTGCTTACATTTTCTGTAACAACTCTCAAACATAAACCCCATTCAACATGTGTCCATCACATATGTCCTATATCTGTCATTTCCATCAAAACAAAACACTATTTTGTGTATGCACAACTAATTAATATGTGATGAAAAATATGACAGCGGTTTTGTCAACGGCATCATAATCTGTAGAAGGTGCTGACAGTCTACAGGCCTCACTACAAAAAACAACAACAATGCTGGTGTGCTTGGAATAAGATATCAAGCAGACCACTGCAGTTAAAGCCAAATCAATCACTACATCCTTTATCATCAAGTCATGTGTGTAGTCAGCACAGCTATGTTGAGTTTTAAGTATAAATGCAATTGATGTGTTCAAATCTGATGGACTTATAAAAAATAAGGAAAAAATGGCAATGATTTCAGTGATTATCGTATTGGAAATCATCGTAGTTGAGTAAACTGATTTATGTACACTGATTGTATAAGGATTTTTTTAAATTACACAATATTTAACTGTAATATGAACTGAAATTTACTACAGGACAGTTACTGTATACTTAACACACAGTATGTTACTGTATTTTAAAGTTACATTGTGAAAATGTACTGTATTTTTTACAGTAAAGATATACTGTAAATACATATACAGCTAGGTAAATGGTGCTGTAAATGTAAATACTGTATTTTAACTGTAATTGATTTACAGCAAGTTACTGGCGAACTGAACTGTTATATGAACTGTATTTTACGGTACAGTTGTGCAGTATGTTACTGTATTTTAAGGTTGTGAGAAAAAGTTGAGTGACAGCTTTGTGAAAACTACTGTATATTTTGCAGTAACGATTTACAATACTGTACATCCATATACAGAAGGTAAATAGTTCTGGACATCTAAATGCAGTATTTCGGATGTAAATGATTTACAGTAAGTTACTGGCGAACTGAACTGTAATATAAATTGAATTTTATTATAGAGCAGTTATACAGTATGTTACTGTATTTTAAAGTTGCATTGTGGAAATTACTGTATATTTTACAGAAAATATATAGAATACTGTAAATAAAGCAAAGTAACTGGTGCTGTAAATGTAAATACAATTTTTAAGCTATAATTGATTTACAGTAAGTTACTGGCGAATTGAACTGTAATATGAAC
>CAIGQZ010004081.1:5168784-5194769 GCA_903798205.1 Danio tinwini
ATATATATATATATATATATATATATAGTGCTGGTGCTCAAGGAGTTTTACAAAGTAAAACTCTTTGAAACAGAAACAACAAAGATGAAAAAATAAAGTTTGTAAAGGTGCAGCAGTTAGTACATAATTTATTTATTGGGATAAATAAATGTTTGCTTAAAGGGATAGTTCACCCAAAACTAAATATTTTCTCATCATTTGCTTATCATTCATTTGTTTCAAACCTTTACGAGTTTCTTTCTTCTTTTGAACACAAACAAAGATATTTAGAAAAATGCTGGAAACCTGTAACCATTGAGTTCCATAGTATTCGTTTATTCTATTATGAAAGTCAGTGGTTACAGGTGTCTAACATGTTTTCAAAATAGCTTATTTTGTGTTCAACAGAAGAAAGACACTCATAAAGGTTTGGAACCATTTGAGGGTAGGCATGAGCCGGTATTCACCTTATTCTCTGCGTACGAGTGGGCGCAGCCATTTGAGTCATTTTGGCTCGAGACTCGGGTCTCACTTCCATTCATTTTTAGATGTTAAAACAGCTCGTTTTGCTGCTTGATGTTGCAAACTGATATTTTCTTATTATATTATTCTACTTTGTCTGTATAATCATGCAAACTCATGTAGAGTGAGTAGTTTGACTGTTTTCTGCCGTTTATTATTCCTAGTCATTTCACTCCCATAGGCAACTGAAACGGAAGTTCTAAAACAATCGCAAAAACGAGCGCACTTCCGCATTAAAGAATAAAGACAAAAAGATTCTGACGGTATGATAACCTTGGATATGAAATTGGATACTTCCATACTATATAGTTTGCTATGTAGTTCTATATAGTAAAAGCAGTATGCTAGCTGAGTTGTATGCCAAAATTCATAGAAATCGAAAAACAGTATGCGAGAAGTACCTGGATGACCTACTACTTTCGGCAAGATTCTGAAGTGCACAATCGATGGATGCTACGCTATCCTATAATGCATCATGAGAGAATTCATGAATGGAAGTGAAGCGGGTGTGTCACATGATCATGATAAATTGGTGAATGTAGTACGTCCGAGCTTCATTCATACAACTCGCATTCATACTGTATATAACGTACTTTTCTATTGGTCGGGTAGCAAATTCAAATGCTGTACCTACTGAGCAGTAGGAGGTTTTGGATGCAGTCAATATATTTTATTTTGAGAGACATTTAAAATAGTTTGGAGCAGTAAACATGTCAGGCTAAATAATTCAAATGAGTTTTAGACGTCTGCAGTCTTCATTAGTTTCAAAAACACAGATTTCTTTACAATTTAAAACAGCGTCTTTGGATATCTTTCCTACTGTTATCCTAAAAAACAAAACAAAAACAAAAATCTATATATATGAGCAATTCCATACAAATGTCAATCTTGCCATGAAAAAAAAATTAATTTTCACCAAATTAGCAAAATCGTTTCTACACTTTTTGTGCAAGGAAGTATTTTACAGTACTTTAAAAATACTCAAAAATGTCTCTGTCAATGTTTTCAAACTTTTTATTGGATTTACCAAAGTAACACAAGTGGCAATTTCACATCTGTCACATCCATAACGGAGAGATGTCACATCCATATTAACGACACTTTTTCTTCATAAATGCAAAAATGTCAAACAAAATAAAATCAACGATGTTTGTTCTATAGTAAGCCGACTCATCTCCTTTTGATTAGCATTATTTCTTTTGGGTTGTGCAGTTTAATTCACAGAATTTTCACAAAGTATGTTGTATACTGTCAACTCGCAGACTTTTTTCCGTCACATCCATAACCCATGTTTCCACACTTAAAGTATAAAAAAATGTTTACGTATTGATATTTTTCTGATCCTATAACTCTGTGGTTAGTTGTTTTTTAAAATATAAACAGTTGTGCGAATATGTGAATTTATATTTAGAGTTTTTACTGCAAACGTCACATCCATAACGCTGGAATTGCTCATATATATATATATATAACATATACCCTAGGAATGGTATAACAGAAAATGTTGGTGGGTTTAAAACCTTGACTTTTCCAAACCACCGTAAACCTTGAAAACGGTTATTGTCCCATGCCTACTTAAGGGTGAGAAAATTAGCATTTTTGATTGAGCTAACTTTTTAGCTGGGTTTACTTTTCATTCAAGACTACTGGCAAGTAATATGGCGTATCATTTGGTGACATGAAATACCATCTGTATTAGTTGTAAAATTCATGAACGTTTTTTTCTGGAGTTGAGGTATGGTTATTGTAAGGCATTCATAAGCTGAACCTTCTACATACTCATGAAGAGATAGTCTCTTATCTGTCGAGGCCTAAAGGCATATCCCTAATTCCGTTGACACAGATGGTCTGCTGAGGAGGAGGGGACAATGAGGAGGCTCGCTGGCTCTTACATAAGCTTGAATAGAGCAGGTCTTTCCCTACTAACGCCTGTGGTAATGGTCTCCTCTCAGTTGAGGTCAACGAGTTCTCATTCCCTTTTTTTTGGCTTTGAGGTTAAGAGCATCAGGCCAGATAAAATTCAACTTCAACATATGCTGATAACATGAATTCCTGTTTTGTGTTCATTCACTCTGTTATCTCTAGTTATCTTCTGGCCTGTATTTCTTTGTGTTTATGCATTGGATTGAGACAAATTTAGCTCAAGTCAATATCATAGCACAGTTGACCCATTTATTGTTTAATGCACTTTCCTGTTCTTGTTGTGATTGGTTCAATGGGTTATGTTATTCCAAGGAGTTTCCCTCCCAAAACTATGTTCCTTGTTCCAAAACTAATTATGCTGCTGGCTTGCTCGCTTGAGTTTTGGAGAAGGAATATTGGAGGGTGAAGTTGTGTTTCAGGTATTTTTGCTCATGAATGCTTCCCAAATTTGAGGCTCCAAATGGGTTGTGCTCTTGGCCCTGTTGTTAAAAAATCTTAAGACAAGATTATAACTGTGATAAGAATTCATGAAAATAAATTACAAAAACCCTTCCCATTGAATATGTTGTTGTGGAACTCGAATATGTCTTGTTTTTAACAGATTACTGAAGTCCAGTAGAGAACAAGCTGCTTTTCTCATTGACTTTAATGCATGTTAATAGTTGTTTGTAGTCTTCCTGTTAAATATATATATATAAGTATTAGACATTAAGTGCACTAAGTTGTATGTCTCTCCAACAGGATAATATTAAAGGGTAATGAATAGATGAAAAACTAATGATCTTGAGGCCAGTTATAAGGAAAGAATATTGTACCTACACTGGAGCTGTGTTTTAAAGCATTTTACTCTTAAAAGCCTTCAAAATCTGATTCATTAAATAATGTGCGCTGAGGCACTTTTCCCTGCTGTAAAAAATGTTAAAATCTCTGATTAATAATATTCGCCAAAATGTTCAATTGAATAAAAGAAAAAAACACCCAATTTTTTATTTTAATAGGCAGGTTACAGCAGTGTATTTGACGAGCTGCTTCTGAAATTTCCAAATCTGTAGTTTTTTTTGTTTGGGTGTTTGAAATGAAATGTACTCTACAGAATACAGGGCTGGACACAATAAGGACTGCCCGATGGCCCGGGGCCAGCGTGCAAGACGTTCGGGACAGTAGACAGCATAATTACTTACCCGATTGAGCCAGTGGTGCCTTCTCACTAGTTTAGTTTGGCTGTGACTGTTTGTCAATTGTGTGCAAATACAGTCTTGAGGTTCTTTCACACATAGACGTTTGTTTCAGAACCTGTCTTGTTTGCCCAGTTAGTGCAGTTCATTTGGCATATGTGAATCCCGCAATCGCGATTCGATCCGCGCCAAATCAATCGGTCTGAGGTTGCCTGAATAAGGTGGTCTCAGCTCAGTTGAAACAAGCTCTGGAGCAGATCGATTGTAGTGAGAAAGCGAAATGATCCAACGAAGCAGGCTATATCATAGTGTATTATGGTTGTGTAATAGCCATATATACGGCTATATGAATAGAGAATGATGAGTAGGGCGGGATGTCATTCTTTTCTACTCATGAAAGCATTCTGAAATATTACCAAGTGCTGTTTATCCATTAGGAAAATTGACAGAAATTACCATCTGATAATTTTTCCATATTTTATTCTTATAATATTTTGTATTAGGCCTATTGTTTTGTGCATTTCTGCACTGACACCTCGAAAGAAAGATCAACATTCATCTGCTTCATTATCTGACTGCAGTCTCGCTTCATCTGTTATTTTTCTTTATAATTTAAGTCTAGAATGCATAATTCTAGCTAACGTTTTTTTTTTTAATAGATTAATTCAATAGATCCATTTTTACAAAACTTGACAACTGAAATGAGGTTATGTATGTGAAAGGTTTACCTCTCTGATTTATATTTGATGACAATATTATTAAAAGTTCATTAAAATCAGGATTGAGAGAAAACAAAAAATGTTTACAAATGTTGTGGTTATCTGCAGTCTCCTAAATCTTGTTTTCCTTGTGTTGTGTAGCCAGGCTGTATAGGTGGGCTGGAGTGAAGGATTGGAGGTGCAGGCTGCCGTGCCCCTTCCCTGGCCCTGCATGGCTGCAATGGCGCCCGCTCTGACTGACGCCCCAGCCGAAGCCCGCCACATCCGCTTCAAACTCGCCTCGCCCTCATCTACCCTGTCCCCCGGCAGCACCGAAAACAACAGCAACGCCAGCAACATCCTCATCTCCGACTCTGTCTCGGACTCGGCCGGAAGCCACAGCAACGGCAAGTGTCACATCAATTCCAACGACACCCATTACCACAGTGTCAAGGACCAGGACCCCCTGTCTAAAGCCCCGTCTCTGGGCAAGCTGGCACCTTACTTGTGCTCTGATGTCAAACCATTGCCCTCATCCACCAAAGTCAAGGAGTCGCTGAAGCTGCAAGGCGTCCTCATCAAGCAGTCAGTGCTAAAGAGCCACGGCCTGCTGAGCGGCTCCATATTCCCAAACGCTGCTGCAGGTGGAGACTTTCTTCTGCGCAAGCGTCACCATCTTGAGCTGACTGGAGGTCAACTGAAGAGCCTGGTCAACGGTGGTGGAGCTGGGAGTACCATGGTGCCTGTAAACGGATTCTCCAAGAAAGTGGCTGTGCCTAGTGCTGCGGTGGCTGAGAAAGGCAGCGTCGCCACAGTCAATGGAGACAGCAACCAACCATCCACCAATGGGGAAGCTTTGCTATCTGTATCCTCAAAGTCAAAGTCTGGACAGAATGGAGATGTGAAGCCACAACAGAATCCGACACCAAGCATTCAAGGTGTGTCATCACACAGGGAGCGCACTGCTTTGTCTGAAAGTGCAGAGGTTAAAGCAGAACCGGAGAGTCCCGTTGGTGGATTGCGCATTGAAATAAACAGCAACAATGATGTCAGCTTTGAAAACTGCCCGTTGTCTCGTAGCTCTTCCCCAGTTCAGGATGACTCAAACATACCGACACCCAACTTGGAGGTTCTGCTTCGGGATCGGGCCAAGCAGAGCCAACAGAGGCAAATGGACATTGAGAGCCGCCTGCTGCGTCTCCGTAAGCGGCTGCAGGTAGTGCAGGCCAAGCAGGTGGAGCGGCATTTTAAACAGCAGCTCTCTGGTTTTCTTGAGCGCACTCTGACCCCAACATCTAGCCGTAGAGGAGACCCTGCAGCCTGGAGAGGGTCACGCACTTCAGTGGAAACGCACGCACATCATTTGAATCGGTTTTTAAAGGGTGGCAGGGTGGCCTCTGAGTTGGATAGTCTGCATCTCAGCGGCACCACACATCTGCATGCAGCGGAGGGTCAGTTTGACTCTGATGCCACTGAGAGCAGTTCCGGAGGAGAAAGCGACGTCGAGGAGGACGAGCTGGTCAGGGTGGATGTCGAGCAGTGTCACATTAAACTGTAAGTCAAACTTTTGTTTTTTTTTAAAAAAAAAGCTTGGTTTTAAATCATGAAATGAAAATTCACCCTGTTTTTTTATGTTTTGACCTGAGTGATAATTGGATCTTCAAGACTTTTCCAATCGTTTAGTCTAGTTAAATTTGCTTTTACAAGCTCACAGTCATCTGACTCCACTTTTGAGTGCAATTCTTTTATCTCAACATCCAGTTAACAACTGCTCAAAGTCTCACAAATCCTAATATTTGTCTTTTTTAATAATCTGTTATACTCAGATGTATCGAAGAAAATAAAAATATGGAGGAAAGTGGCCATTATTTCAGTTTCATTGTAAAACATCTGGGAAATGAGCAGCCTTGCAGTACACTGTTTATATAGGCATTGAGAGAGGCGAGATGTGAAATGTGGACTTATAACTTGAGTGCCATTATAGGTGAGGCACATTTATAGCAGCAATGTGGCAAATGATTCTGCATCAATTCTGAGGTTTCCAGAATGCATCGTGGTTTTTGAATTGGTTCTGAGCTAAATTTAACAGCAGAGGGACTTATAATAGAGAATAGACTTATTACTGTACGCTCAAATGTGCACAAACACTTGATACTTGCATGATATTGGAAAAAAAATGACCTTTCAATATTATTTTTTCAGTGATGTATTGGGATATTATAGTAATTTTACAAGATGATTTACATAACTATTTGGAAATAATTCTTAATTTTACATGTATTGTGATTATTTTGTAGGGAGTGTGTTTATTATAAAGTACAATAAACAAATTACAAGCCTTAATGCAATAGATTAAAAAAAGATAATTAATGAAATAGACAGTGCTTGCTCTGGTTTTCTACAAAGGTATTGAGGTAAAATAGCAATACAGTGTAATCAAATGTAAAACGACACTAATGTCTTCATTGCAATAATATTACTAATCTGTGCCCAGATGGTTTAAATTAACTTAATAGCATATAAGTCAAACTTTGCTCATGTTCTGACCTGTTTCCTGGTTAATTATAATCCCAACACCACTTTGCAGATTCTACACTGTGGCTATTGCATATTTGCACATTGAGATCTAGATACTGAAAGATATGTAGTGCAGCCCTACCTTAGACCATTGCACAGCATCGTGAAGCAGGCACATTATATGAGGACGGTTTGTGGGAGCCCCAAGGGAGTGTGGTGGCATGTTTGTGACATTAGGCCTGTGTGTTCCTGCCCTGAACCTTGTGGAGAGTTACTGTTAATTTCCACTTCGACCTTGTTTGTACAGTGAGATCATAGATTTTGTTGTCATAACTGAGTCTAGTCTAAAGTCATTTTGGCTGTCCTCCTCGGCTTATTTGAAAACTTAAGCAAGGTTAAATTTCCTGTTTGGCCCTCAGGGACAGTCCGATTCATCGAGGGTGAAACTGAGAACTCTGATGTTTTGATTAATAAAAAAATTTAAGTAAACCACAGGTGATGGATTTCTAAAAAGAAGATTTTCATTTTTTTGCTGTTTCACTTTCATGTGTAAAGTGTTCCTGCTTGTTGTCCTTTGTGTATACACAGATCAGAATGATGGTTTATGAATTGAGAGTATTTACACACATAATTCTGACTTGTGTTGGTAAACAGGGCTATATATCTTCAAGTATCCTGTTGCTCAAATCCTGTTTCTTGGCAGTTCTATTCTATGAGAACCACATCATCTGATTTAATATTTGAGGAGATAATGTGGGAAAGCTGTGTCAGAATTTTAAGATGATTTATTAATGGAAGCCTTTAAAAGAAGCCGTTTAGCAACTTGCTGTGTTGACTTTGCACCTTTGACCTAAATAATCGGGCATCCGTGAATGCAGATTTTGGATGCCAAATTTGAGCTCAGTGAAACGTGCCCCAGTTTCACTATAAACAGCACCATCACATATGGCTGAATCAGTTCATTATGCTGCTTCTGTTTTCGTGGTTGTTGTTTTTAGGTGCGTTTCGTCCTTCACAGTGCTCTCTGACGAATCTTTCTTAGCACACGCTTGTGACATCACACTGTGACGGTTGGGAAAGTGGAGCATGAGGAACTGCTGCTTGTTGACCTCTGACTGCAGTTAAATCATGATGAATTTAAACTTTGTGCATCACAGGACATTGATCCCAAACACCCACACTCATTATTGGAAGCTTTTAATGGAACACAGCTGCTATGCAAATGGAAGATTTACTTTTACTGCAATTAAAGACCACTTTAATCCAGCCAGAGCTGGACTGACTGCTGTTTAGTGCTCTATAGAGGGTGGGAGTTTTAAAGGGAAAGTTCAACCAAAATAACAACTAGTAATTTACTCACCCTCAGGCCATTTACAGGGGACCAAGGGCTGGGCGAAATTGCAAAAAAAAAAGATCACGATATCATGTTTCATATCATTCAATATCGATAATTATTGAATATTTTTTTAACAATACATTTATGAATATTAGGATTTTTTAACCACTTTATTTTAATTTACCAACATTACTAAGGCAAATGGGTTTAATAATAAAAACCAAAAATATTTAAACAATATCTGATCTCTTTATAATTAAATAAACAAGTGTTAAAGAGACTCTTAGACTTGATAAATAAAATGTTACAAAGTGCGTGCAATTGTAAAGTGCAAATACTGAACAATCAAAGCACACTTAAAGGTGTGAATAATAATGAAACAGTCAACCTCAAACTCTATAAACAACACAAATTATGATAATCAAATCTGAGCTTTCAAGTAAAGGATCCAACCATCATTATTTAAATACATACTGCAACATTACAAATTGTGAAGTTGGATGACTATATTACCCCCCATGATAAAACATCTTTCAAATGCAGTGTTAGTGGCTGGGATGGACAAGAAAAGAAACCAAAAAGCCTCCCTGGCCACATCCTTTTTTTAACCTCTTCACTGCTGCTAGCCACCGCACTCATTTTCACGTGTTGTTATTCTGACCTGAAGTGACAAGCGCAAGTGCGTGCTTTACCATTTTTAATGCGCTTTGTGCTCGCGCTCCCCAGGCGTCTCTTGTAACTAGGCGACCATCAACAATTTTGTCAGAGGATGATAAATGGACCATCCATTGCTGCAGCTCTGATACAAGTTTATAGAGAAAAGTAAAAAGCACTGCAGTGTTTGGGTGCGCTGTGTTTGTCTGACTAGTAGTCCCACACACTAGTGATGATGCCTGCCTCATTAGCATAGACAGCCCTGAGTGAGAAGCAGCCAACCGCCATTAGAGATTTTGCACTGTACCAGCTGAAGATAATAGGTACGTTCGACATGAAGCACAGCTGCTGCCAGTGATCAACGCGATTAGCCGAGCGCAGGCGGGGGCGGAGTTGAAAACGGAGCCATCAAGCCGGACACTTCGGGGCTCAAAGTTGCTGCTGTCATGATGACCAATTACATGGCATCATCATTTATTTATTTGCTTATTTATTGCAATAACAGCAAAAGATTTACAGTACAAAATAACAAAATACAGTCTCTATAGTTCATTTTAAACAAGGGAATTATGAATTAAATTCAAGTAGCTTATATAACAAACGCATGATAAATAAGGGGAAAACGAGAGGGCACATAAAAAGGAAATATATATATTTACAAATAGGCCTATTAAACAAAACAATAAGCACAAATTATTGGAGTTTAAACCCCTCTTTGGGCTACTAGATGTTAAATGGTATGTCAATACTGTTTCAGTGCATGTTTGAATATGCTAAAAAGGGTTTACATTTAATTACATTTATAGATATAAAACTTTCCAATATATATTAATGTAAAACCCAAAACAAGGTGTTGTGATTAAGTCTTAAACAATGATTAAGATTATTTTGGATTGTAAAAGCATTTTTAAATAGCACTTTAATCCAAAGAGATTGAACAAAAGGACCAAAATAAATTAGCTACACCTTAAGTAGAAAATACCCAGAAAGAGCAGGTACATCAATGTCACTTTTAACATTTCTGCATAAACGGCTTAACAGAAAATAAAATATTTTATAATCATATATTTTATATTTAATAATTTTTTTTTTTACCTAATTTGTTAAGAAATGTTCATAGAGGTGTCAGGATCAACGATGATAATTATTTTATTATAAGTCTGTAAGACTTATTTGAGTTAATATTTGGTTATTCACTAAAATGTATAATACAGTAATCTGTATAAAAAGGCAGAATAAACGTGTTCAAATAATCTAGCCATTATGAACAAATTATTTAACAAAAGAATATACTGCAGTAAAAAAGTTGTAGTTTTTTAATAAGCATGATGTGTACAAAATGGAGATGGTATAAAAAGTTAATTGTTTGTTTTGAAATTTGTGAGACGGAATTTGTCCAACAATAAACCCAAAGCACACGTGGTTGTTGTCTTGCTGTGAACTCAGTTAATCGTGTTACATCAGTGTCGTCATCACAGCTCCAGCAGTCGCTCTGCAGATGCTGCACGGCTGAATCAGTCGTCTGATCGTCTGACATGTGACAGTCACGCGGCGCATCATCAATCCGGCCAAAATTTCTAACCGGCATGCACCGGTTTAAGACAGATTTCGATCGATCTGCGCAGAGCTGCATGAAGTCGAACGCACCTAATGTTAGTCACTAAGTGGATTATGTGTTTAGTTTTAGGATGCACAAATGAACACCACAGTCTCCATAGCTTATCTACGTATGAGACAATTCTTTTGACATTTAAAATTTTTTTTTACACAGATTCCTGCCACTATGCACAGGTATTTGTAGCTCTGCCCTCTTTTGAAATGAGCACAAGCTTATTTGAATTTAAAGCGACAGTCACCAAAATGGCACAATTTGGATCAAAGCCTAAAAGGGTCTGTTTCAAAGAGGAAAAAAAAGGTTATCTGTGGGGTATTTTGAGTTGAAACTTCACATACACACTCCTTTTGACCTTATTCTGCGATGCAGTTTTTGCGACTATTTTTGAAATTCTGATTAAGTCGCCAATAGGAGAAATGACTAGGATTAATGAACGGCAGAAGACGGTCAAACTACTTGCTCTACAAACAAGTGTGTTCAAGACTATACATAAAAAGAGAATAATATAATAAGGAAATGTAATTTTGCAATTGTTTTTAATGTCTAAAAACAACGGAAGTGAATGAACCCGGACTTCTCATGAAGAAAAAGGTCAATAAACATCTTATAAAAAGGAGCATAATAATGGTTTTTAAGATGTCTGTGACTTTTTTTGTTTTTAGTAGATCATGAAATGCTCCTTGGTTATTCCTAAAATCAAGACAACGGCTACCATTCCTTTCTGTGCTAGATCATTATTTACAACAACCTTGATTATTATTATTTACAATCTTTATTTACAACTTCGAAGTAAATTACAGCCTTTACAGGCAGCATATTAAACTCCTGTCATACACAGGAAAGCTGTGAATGGGGGCTGTTTGTCTATGTCATGGATTAAAGTTAATATTGTTGTAAATTATGTTCTGTTTCTTGCACAGGCAAAACAGAGTTTGTTTTGCCTCAAAGTATTGCCAGGAGCCACAGAAATTAATGTGTTTTTTTTTGGCCTGTGCTTGTTTATTGACTCTCAAAGTGCTGGTAAAGTTGACTTGCATTCTCAGAATCATCAAGGGTCATAGTTTTAGCAAAAAATTGTATTTTTACAGTTTAAAATAAATATGATCACGCTCAGTGCTTATTAGTGTAATGCTATTTAAGTAATACAAGCTCTTTTTTCAGCTGGAGTGTTATTTTTGTCTTCCAGTATCCAGTAGTTTTAAAAACTCTCTAGTTTATTAGTAATTGGCCAATATGATCCAATATTGGTCAAATCTACCATTGTCTGACTTCTACTGATTGTTTTGTAGATTGAGTTTCTACCGAGTGAAATTTAACCTTATCTTCTAAGATTCACATGTGTGAGAAAGACAAGCTAATCAGGAAGTGGCTTTTTAAAAACTTGATTAAGTATGAGTGCTTTTTTTTCTGTGAGAAAATAAGATACATTAGTGCTACATGCATAAACTTTGTGACTGTCATGTTCCTAGTATCATATTTACATTTATGAAAATAGTTTGTAACAACCCCACATCTGCTATTTGCCTTTGACAGAAGCTCATTTATACGTGTCTGTGTTTGCCAGATGTTCTGAAAGCTAAACCATCATACACACTTGTTGTCTGTCTCTCTCTTTGATTCTCAATTTCTCCAGCATTGTCTCTGATGTTCCCTCTGCCTGAGCCGAACCCACTCGTGTTACGTAATCATTCCCTCTCTCTCTTTCTCAGACGTCCTCTGTCTTTTCCTCAGGCATTCCTCCACCCCCTTTTCACCATCTCTCTCCCATAATTCCTCTGCATAGCTCTGCCAAGCCTAACCACCTCACATTCTTCTCTTTATCCCAGCTCGCTTTCTCTGCTTTCCATCTGTTTCATTCTTGCTCTCATTCCTGCGCATGCTTTCGGATCACCACTGAAGAATTACAGCTGTGCTTTTGATAGGAAAGCTCCATAGACAATTACCATCACATTTGCTTACACTGTAAAGACTGATATGCTCTCCTAATTGGATGAACTTAAATTGAAGTTAAGTTATAAACTTAAGTTTAGCTTTAGTTATAAGAAACTTCCTTTTTTTTTTGACTAAACATTAGTGATGGGCAAAAATTGATTGCGATTAATTGCATCTTAAATAAAGGTTTGTATTTATTCAATATATGTGTGTGTACTGTGTTTGTTTATGTAAAAACACTCATGCATGTATTTGAGAAACTGTTATTTATAGTTGGATATAAAATATGGATAGCATACAAATCATACATACATTTAAATCACATCATACATGTAAATACTTTTGTTTAGTATTGTTTTTTGTGTGTTTTATAGGCCTGGGCGATGAAACAATTTTGGTATTTATTGATGGTACACCGATGTCAATAGAGAAGTTCGGTTTGAGCCACTATTAGGTTTTATTTAAATGTGGCTGGCTGGACATGTGCCAATAAGCTGAGGGACCATGCAAGTTTGTTGTTTCCAATTGAGGAGTGTGACTTGCACTCACAAATAGGGACCTATGCGTGCATGGTATGCACGTGCTTGGCTGATTTTTCCAGGCGCACATAGTTGAAAACATCTCGACCTTTCAGAATGATGCGAGCGCACCACGATTCATGTGACTAGAACTAACAAATCATCCCTATATTAAACACAATAAATCTATACAACACACACATAAAAATTACATAAACAATATTTGAATATGGATCCAATCAATTGAGATTAATCTTTGCCCAGCACCACTAAAATTTATTTTATCGTTGTAGATTGGCTCAATTTGATTTATCGATATGGCTATATGATAATAACAACAACAGTGACCATTTTTATTTTGTGTATTACTAAAAAAAATTTGTTTTTCACACATTATTCTACTATAAAATGTTCAATAGATATTGAACATTTTAATGATGTTTATGACTAGTAAAAAAACATTTATTATGATGGAAAACCAAAGGAAACCCTTAAAGATATACTTGGATTTTATATTTAAAAATAATACAAATTTTAAAGAAATATCTTAGACACTGGACTGGAACTTCTAATTTGCATGTGTCTGCACACATAATAAAATACAATGGCATACACCTGAATTTGTAGCCTTTCAAAGTATGCTACGCTACTTTAAAAGGCTACAAATTCAGTTGTGAGCATTAGTGTTGTCACCAAACTGGAATTCGATACCATTCTGTAGTGAAATTTTAAAAGTGTCCATTTCCCGCTAACATTTGAGAGCTGTTAAGTGAGCTCTTAAACAGCTCTTATTTGCCATTGTGTTCACATACTCAACAGAAATCATTGTGATTTGGCGAAGTACCGATTAGTATAAAAATTCCAGTATTGTGACAACACTAGTATGCCTATGCTAAATGTTACTATTATATACTGGTCTTTCTACCATAATATCATGTATATACTGCTCTTTCTTCACAATGCCATTTCCCAAAAAGCATTGCTCTGTTCTTACTAAAAATCATAGACTGTAAAAGATATGGACGTAGTATCCGTGACGTCACCCATATCTGTGAAGCTACAAGTAGGTGTGGCCAACCGTCGCCATTTTGTTCACGCGTCATCACACCCACCAGGGGTGACCAAATAAGGGCAAAGAGGTGAAGCATCAGTGGAGCTACAAACACCTGCTAGCGTTTTGCTTAGACAGGCTTTTCTTTGAGAGAAACACTTAATACTTCATTACTTGCAATTCATTTGTTTTCTGACCACATGTGTTTGGTTGTACACTGTCATTCAAGTGTTTAGTCTTTTAAAACTGTTGTAAGACATTGAGCCAAAAAGAAATGTTCTTACGTCGCTTTTCTACAGGAGGAAAATGCGAATTACTTCCAAATACTTCAGATATAGTCTGTGTTAGTAAACGCAAGGCTATTGATGAATTCCAGGCTTAACACTGTATGATAATGTTTCAGATGACTGTTCTAGAGCTTACGGCTAATCAATCTGTCAGAATCTGGAGTGCAATACAGGTCTAAAGAAAATTATGAATGATAATTTATCTTAAATGAAACTAATACATTTATAAATATGGTAAGTATAAAAATTCACTCACCTGGGAAATGGAGGGCACGTGAATGGTTTGTGAGCACAATTAAGTGCACACAGCATGCCATATTATCTGATAATTGTAGGAAATTATGCCAAAAGGCAGTTGACTGTGCAAATCCACTTAAAACAAAACAAAAAGACGATGTATATGCTGAGTTTAGTGGCTAATCAGCCGGAATCAGCTGAGGTGACGAGACAGCGAGCAGCAAGACCTAGCTGTCACTCCATTAATTATGCAGACTTAATAAAACTTAATAAAAACGATACACCAAAACCATCTTTTGTACCAGGCTGTAAACATGTCTTTGTCAGCTATAAAATTGGCCAATTTACCATTCCAGTCAGAGAACATCTTGAACATCTGGATTTCCTGGAGCCAGCCCCCAAAGGCGAGTCGGTGAATTGCAGTTTCAGTTACTTCCGTATTGGCTTAACGAGGAAGAGCTTGAGGTTGCCGCTTGCTAAAAACAGGCAAAGTAAAATAAAAACAGTAACAAAAAACTGTTTTCAATTAAAAGTGCTAGTAAAATAGTTTAGGGTTTTTTTTTTTGTCTACCTTTTGTCTAATTTTAAATTTTGCGAAATGCTAATGTGAAAATTGAGAGTCTTTTATTCAGGTTTGCTCAAAAGACAGCCTATACATGGATTAGACATCAAGACAGCTCACTAGACTCACTAGTCACACAGCTGTATTATAGACGTTTCTCCCTCCCCATTATAACCGCTTTCATTCTCTCTTTAACCTAAAATATAGTGTAGCCCTGGACCTGTATGAGTGCGAAATTACAGGCAGGTCTCCATATAAAACAGTTTTCTAAGCCAGCGTGTCAGTGGACTTGTATTTATTGGTGTTTTGGTTCATCTAGTCTCTCCATCTCACAGTCTGAAACCCAAGAACAAAGGCAGCTGAACATTCATGCTAAATGACTCTGTCTTTGTACTCCCTCCATCAGCTCAATGTGATTTATGAAACACAATTACAGGATGATTCACTTCACAGCGAGCACACTGCAGGAGCACGACTTCTTTTGTCGTTCTCATCGCCGTCCAAACGCACACGTGCAGGTTTGGAAAAATAGTTGGCTAAATGACAACAAGCAATTGTAAATAGTTAATTAAGTCACAGTTGATGGGGTTGTCACACTAGGTTTTGTTACTACATGAATGTAAATGTAGAAAATGCAAGCTTGTGTCCACAGCATAGATGGTTTGGGTTTTTCCAACCACAGGTTGTATTCTATAGCAGTAAAGTCTTAATTGTGTTTGGTCTTATAAAAACATTGTTGTAATAGATTGAGCCACTAAGCATTGTTCTTATGACGTTTTTCTGAAGAAGGAAAACACTAATTACTTCCCAATACTACAAATTAGGGCTGGGCCGATAAACAATATTGTATTGATATGCAATAAAGTGTATGCAGATAACAATGATAAGTTCCGGACTTTTTTAGTCTATTTTTTATAAGAGGCAGTCACACAGTGAAAATGTAAAACAATGGGAATCTAAAAGTGTGTTGATATTAGAGATGCACTGAATGTTCAGTCACCAAAAGTTATCGGCCACGGAAAATAGGTTTTGTTAATTAATGAACCCTCTAATTTGTGGCTTCAGTCATTGTTGGAATACTTTTTTAAATCTGAAAGCATTAACGCCCTTAATTATGCATAATTTTAGGGCTTAATATAAACATGATGGATGATATTTAAAAATGTTTACCCCCACATAGTTGTCTCGAAGTTAGTATACTGTATGCTATATACATCAAAATCTTTTTTTTTTTTGTACCAGGCTGCAAACCCTTTTTTTCTGCCATAAAGTTGATAGAAATTTGCTCTGCTTTGGAGTCACCCCCAGTGGCCTTTTGATGAATTGCAGGTTCAGTTACTTCCGTATTAGGTTCATAAGGGAGAGCGGGAGGTTGCTGCTTAGTCCACACAACTCACGTTTATTGGGTGCTGTTTACACAAGTGCGTTTTTAATTCAAAGTAAAGAAAAAAAAGTTATTTGACAGAGTGGAAGCATATGTCTAACATAATAATTCAATTTCAGAATTCTGAATAATTGTATTCTGATGCTATCACTGTGCATTGAGGACCAATTTAGGCCCCGTTTACACTAATGCGTTTTGAAACGGCGTTTTAGATCAAAAACGATCCGCGTCCACACTAGCGTTTCATCTAGCATTTCTAAACTTATCTCCGTCCACACTACAAAAACGTATATCACGTGACCATTTGCAAACTCTGGGCATGCGCGTCCAAGTATAAACAGGAAGCATGTGTCTCGCTCGGCATTTGGTTATTGTTAGTCAACAAATGCTGGTTGAACAATGAACGCGAGCGATTAGCGTGTGCTCGAACAATAGCTTGCCTTTTGCGAATATATGCAGCTGCTGTAGTAAAAAAGGCAGAGTTTAACTGCACAATGGCGCCTAAAACGGACAATAGTGCAAACAACGCTCCCATTTCTGTGTCCGTGTTGTTGTTTACAGTGAAGGCTGGTCTGCCGTCTTCTGGTAGCGTTATAGTCATGTGATAGGGGCATGACAAATAAGGGAAGGATACGCAATGATCCAAAAGCCCCAATCAGGTAGCGAATTTCTGCAGCCACACCTCCGTTTTCAGATGTCTCCGTTTTCCCCCATCCACACTGAGACGGAGCAGCAGCGTTTTAGAATGAAAACGGCCTCTCCAGCGTTGTCAAAACGCTCCATTTTTGGGGCTCAAAAACTCTGGCGTAGTGTGGACGTAACCGTAGCAAAACTAATGTGTTTTAAAACAAAAACGCATTAGTGTAAACGGGGCCTTAAAGTCTGCTCAAGTCCAGCACCCTAAGTCTATATGCATTTTAGCCAACTGTAGGGCTACATATTATAATATTCATATAGTTTTTTTCTCCATATGTATGTGAAATATCAATAATAACACTAATATTGTACGTTTTTATATCATACAATAGATATAATATTTTATTGTGAGATCATTATCAAGATATGTATTGAATTATGACTTGTTTATTGTTACACCTTTATTTGTTTCATATTACTTCATTTTCCATTGCATTTATTTAAATTTGACTGAAGAAAACCATATTAGGTTTTTTGTAATGCCATTTTTTATTAAAATAAAAAGGTTCTACATAAATCATGAAAGAATTGACGTCTTTATTATACAGCAAAAAAAATAGTGATTCTCATTTTATCCAGAATCATGCAGCTATAGTTACTCGACCCGTGAAAATGCTTTAGTGTAGACAGTCTGAAACAAGACTTTTAGAGGGGTGATGGTTTACAGATAGATAGGATGGATGATCAAAATGGAGATGTCGTTTATAGATGGGACTTATAGATATTCTTAAAACTAAAAAACTCTTTACTAACATTTAAAATACATTGTTGGAATTTTACGGTACCTATACTGTAGACTGGAAACTAAACTACTAAGGGCGGATATGTCAAGTATTCCAGTGCATATTATTCCAGTGTAATATTATTAATTATTGCCAGTGTACTGAGGGTCCACAAGGCTCAGTGGCGCACATGTAAATTTCCCCTTCATTTATCTTATTACAGCGAGTTGCAGGGCTCCATGTGGGCAAATGTGACCGGCTCAGTTTGAGGGCGTTTTCTCAGACACAGCGCAGTGGGAATGTGCTGAGAGGGGCTTTTGCCATGAGATAGTGGTGTGCTTTTGTGCAGGAGTGAACCGCTCACATTATAGGAGTGTGTTTACAGTGATGGACCAGCATGGACAACCGGTTTCATGTCTGCAGTCACAACATTCAGTTGAAGTCAGAATTATTAGCCCCCCTGTTTATTTTTTCCCCAATTTCTGTTTAACGGAGATATTTTTTCAACACATTTCTAAACATAATAGTTGTAATAACTCATTTCTAATAACTGATTTATTTTATCTTTGTTATGATGGCAGTAAATAATATTTGGCTAGATATTTTTCAAGACACTTCTATACAGCTTAAAATGACATTTAAAGGCTTAACTAGGTTAATTAGGTTAACTAGGCAGGTTAGGGTAATTAGGCAAGTTATTGTATAATGATGGTTTGTTCTGTAGACTATAAAAAATAGCTTAAAGGAGCTAATAATTTTGACCTTAAAATGGTTTTAAAAAAATTCAAAACTGCTTTTATTCTAGCCGAAATAAAACAAATAAGACTTTCTCCAGAAGAAATAATATTATCAGACATACTGTGAAATTTTTAAACATCATTTGGGAAATATATATATATAAAAAGAAGAAAAATTCAAAGGGGGTGAATAATTCTGACTTCAACTGTAAGTCCATCACACACTAATATATCTTCTTCCTGAATGAAATTCATAAAAAATGTTTGTTTTTAAGGAAAACATTTTCTAGTATAAATTGACTCAAATCAACATTTTTGTCCATTTTTATGTTATTTTTGCACAATTACAAGCTTGCTCCCTGCATTAAAACATGCTAACAGACTAACAATTACTTATGGTATTATTTATGGTTTATTGTGTAATACTCACATGATTATGGTTTTTGTTCTATATTCATTGATATTTAAACAGTTTGTTTGAAGCAAATGTCAATAAAAATAAATGTGTATCATTACATCAGATCCATGCATTACGTTTTCTAGGAATAGTTCAAACAAAAATGAAAATTTTAAGTGCTTACCCTCTCTTCACTTGTTCCAAACCTGTTTGACTTTCTTTCTTCTGTTAAATACAACAGAAGATATTTTCGAAAAATGTATTTGTTTTTCTTAATAGAATAGACTTAGATTTTCAGATTTGTAAAAATATCTTCTTTTGTGTTCAACAGAGTAAAGAAACTGTTTGAAAAGGTTTGTAAGCACTTGATGGAGAATAAATAGTCAGTAAATGTACATTTTTGGGTGAACTATTCTTTTGAAGTGACCGAAGCCCGAAGTTCCCTCTGCAGTAGTCATTAAGGTTAAATAAATAACCAAAGAAAGAGAAAATCAGTTAATCATCATGACTCTGCAATGTTTTATTTTACATTTAGATTTATTTTGTTTCTGTAATATAGCTGATTTTTTTTTACTTTTTTTGTATATTAGTTTTTTGTATTTATATGTTATATTGCATTTAATCAGATTTGTTTAGATTCTGAATGGATCTTACTGACTGGTTACGTGTCTTTAGTAAACTTGAGAAATTATTAAAGTAATTTAAGTAATATTGTATAAAATGTATAAATGCAAGATATAAATGTTTTGGTATTATAAACTTATTTCAAGAAACAAATACCAATATCGCCAGTCGTGATATTATTATAAAATCAAACCGCATTGGCCTGCTTATAGTGTGATCAAGTATTTTTGGTTATCATCATCCATCCACCCATGATCATGTTTTTTCCCTTTCCTGGCATCTTTTGGTTACAAAGGAAATGCTTGAAATTCAAGCTGGAAATGTGCTGTTATAAAGATTATTAACTGCAATAATAATAATAGTGAGGTTAACTATATTGTAAAATCTGAAAGAGACTGAATGGATTTCTCTACTGAATGTGTTTAACAGTGCTCTATATATGCTGTGCATCATTAGCACACTCAAAATGATTGATTTTCTTCACTAATCTGGACCATCAGGACTGGACCAGTCACAGAAAACAATCCAGGCGGTTTCCTGTTTGTTTTAACTGTCGTCACAGCCAGTTTCTGCTGGCAGATATAAACATGGCTAACCCTCTAATGACTCTCCTAGTTAACTAAACAAATGAAACGTGTCTAACTGGATTGTTCTCTTTTCTCTCAGATGGAGGAGAGCAGAAGGCCGGTTTGCCAGGGAAAGAGCCACCATCATCAGTCACTGGACGTGGCTGCAGGCGCAGATATCAGACCTGGAGTACCGCATCCGGCAGCAGGTCGACATCTACCGCCAGCTCCGCACTGGCAAGGTTAGCACCCGCACTTTATCTGCTGTGTGGTGGACATACGATACAATTTGTGGGCATACGATACCCTTCAATTAGCTGTGTGTTAAGTTTTGTTTTGCATGCTTTCTACAGGGTCCAGTGGAGCTGGGAGACTCCGCCCCTTCCTGCAAGACAGAGGCTAATGAGAATATCTTGACCTCAACAACATCCCAGAATTTGTCTGAATCGAAGTCTCGTTTGACAGACACATCTGAGAACAGCGTCTCCTTAAGGTTCAGATCAGTTGTAATTATTTATATGAACTAGGGCTTTGCAAAATTATCGATACATCTAACTATCGTGATAATTTATTTTATGATAGTGTATCGATAGTCCAACCTCAAGTATCGATTCAAGTTGTGCCAAACAACCTCCTCCTCCCTTCTGTAGATGTCGCTAACTCGTGATCAACAAAACGCCAAGTACTACGGTATCAGAAGTAAACAAGAGTGAGCATGGCGGAAAATATAAAGGTGCCTCCAGCTTTTAGAGCTTACGTGTGGCTGCACTTTGGTTTTAACGCTATTAGGGTTGGGTCGATAGACGATGCCATCGTCCATCGGCGATGGCCTATAGACATCACGTTGCTGAGGCGGCATCGCCGATCCTCCGCCCCGCCCCCCATTGCAAACCCGCTCCTGAAAAACACACACTCAGGCCCGTTTATACTAATGCAGCTTAGTTTTAAAATGGCATTTTAGAACGAAAATTATCCACATCCACACTGGCGTTTCATCTAGCATTTCTGAACAGCCCTCTGTCTGCTGAAAACACACATCACGTGACCATAGACACAGCCACAGCCACAGCCACACACATACACACACACTGTCATGCGCTCCAGAGAACAGTGCATGTCGGACAGTTTATCAAGGATGTACCGCTGGATCGCATCTCACTAAAAGTTAATTGTTAAACGGGATATTTAATTAATCTTGTCTCAATCTACGGACTCTTCAGTCTTTTTGAATCTATCAGGTAAAGTGCGACAGCATCAGTACACTGCTTCAGTCTTTTGTTTTCATGCTTGTACTAAGTAATTTTAGAGAAAACCTCAAAGACTGTTGGTTGTGCAGCTTTTTTTAAACACACAGATCACTCTGCCTATTCAAACCAGAGTCACGCGGAAAAAAAGTGATTGACAGATGATAATTAGTGTGTAATTTATCTTTCTTTATTTATTTATGATTTGATTATGAGTAAAACAAAGGCCATGTGGGTCAGGTAGTTGAAATGGTAGGCTACGAATAATTAATTTGTTATAAATTGATGAATTATTCATAAATAATTAATTCACCTCCGCCTATGACGACGATGCCATCGTCCATCGCGCTGTTTCACATTAGACATCATACGATGCCAAATTGGTCAACATCACCCAACCCTAAACGCTATACCAGGGAGTACTGATTAGACAAAAAAAACATTTCTAAGCTTTGCAATATATATATATATATATATATATATATAGTTCTCTGTTCAATCACACTGTGCAGTTCTAATGAATTGGAATGGAAGAAAAATAAATTGGAATTGGAATTGGAATTTGTCTGCCGACTTTATCAAGTTGTCAATATAATGTGACACACATACTAATACAAACTGTTGCAATATATCACATTATTTATTGTATCGCAATATATTGTGATATATTGTATCAGGACCCATGTATCGTGATATGTATCATATCGTGAGGCCCTTGCCAATACACAGCCCTAATATGAATGTTGTAGTGTTTTAGTACTGGACTTTGAGTTTCTTTCTTCTGGTGAATACTAACGAAGATATTTTAAAGAAAGCAGGTAACCTGTAACCACTATCTATTTTTATGCAAATTTTGGATTATCGCATAAAAATGCTTGATGGAAACACTAAAATGTGCATAAATTTTGAAAATGCACATAAAAATACATATGCGCATAACTGAGCAGGACAAACTTTTTATTCAATAAGAAAGAATGTGCACAAACTGCATTGGAAACACTTTTACTGAATAAACTCCAGTATGCACATTAAAAAGTCATGTGGTTTTGTTACAAGTGATCGTGTGAAGATAAAAATAGGTATGATGGGCAGCTTTGTAAAACATCTGAAATGTTGTTTTGCTCCTTCTAAAATGCTATTACAGTGGTTCAGTATTATTGCCTCCAGAACGCCAGAAAATGCCATCATGCGCTCATTGCATTTCTTCTTTATAGGCTAAAGTGTTTTACTATATAAGCAAAGGACTTGCACAGCTTGTCCTACCGCAACAAATTCTTTTTTTATATTTGCCACCAGTTTATCAGGAAGTGATGATTTTGTTCTCTTTGACTCATTTGATGGAAAGGTGCATAATTCACAAATCTTTTAAGCGGTATTTAAGCTTTACGCATAAATTTAATTCACTTCTTTGGATGAAAGCACAACTGTTGACTTCCATAATAGGAAAAACAAATGACATGGAAGGTTACAGGTGTCTAGTATTTTTGTTGGGTGTAAATTAGATTCAATTAGATAACTTTCACACATTTTCCAGCACAAAATCTGGTGTACGGTTTACTTGGAAACAATTTTTACTCCGCAGAATACAATCCACAAAAAAGTATAAAGACTGAAATACTATTTTCTTGTAAAATGAGTTTCAATAATCAGTTTTTTTACAACAACAACAAAAAAGTTATTACAGTGCACCTTTGTCTAGATCTTTAGGAATAAATAATAGACACTTATGTTGACACACATATGTATACGCAGTTGACGTTAAAATGATTAGCCCTTGTGTGAGATTTCTATTCTGTTTAAAATAATTTCCCTAGTGGAGTTTAACAGAGCGAGGACATTGTCACAGTATTTTCTATAATGTTTTTAGTTTGGCTGGAATTAAATCAGCTTTTGTATTTTTAAAAACAATTTTAAGGTCAAAATGATTAGCCCCTTCAAGACATTTTTTTGATTAACTACAGCACAAACTACTGTTATCCTATAAGTTGCCTAATTATAAATTAATTAATTCTCTCTGTTAAGTTTTTTTTTAAAAGAAATAAAAATTTCACAGAGGGCTCATAGTTTAGACTTCAAATGTGTATAAATTACAGTTGGGAGATTGCATTATTACATGAACACAGTAAAGGCTGATTTATACTTCTTGCGTATGGTCCGACGCAGCCTTTGCGCGGTTTGTCACTTCCTGATTAACTGGCACCAAATATCAACAGTAAAAACTAAATTTGCTGCAGTAGGAGGAGCTGCATCAATCTTTTCTTCATTTAATAAATGACTTGCGCCTCTGAAGGCAATCCTGACACGCAGTGAACACCTGGTGGCGTTTAAAGGTGTCAGACGCGGAGCACAGACGCTCTTGATTCTGGATTAATAATATAATAACACTAATACTTAAACGGTAAGGCGTTTTAGAACGACCAAAACTACATTTCAGATGTTTTACAGTGTGCTCAGTCTGCTGGTTTGTTCATTTACACACATTTTTATCATCACATGATCTCTTATAACATGACCTTTTTTAATGCGCATACTGGAATTTGTGCGGTAAAAGTGTTTCCATCGTAGTTTATGCGCATCTTTTCTTATTGAATAAAAAGTTTGTCCTACTCTGTTATGCGCATATGTTTTTTATGCACATTTTCAAAATTTATGCGCATCATGGAGTTACCATCAACCGTTTTTATGCGCATTTTGCATATGTGTTGAGTCCCGTGAAGTAGCTCTAGATGGAAACTGTTGTTTTGTGTTTACCTTTTGGTTAAAGTTGTTGCACCTCCGCTGGTTCCCGCCTCTGAATGAGTGAGTTTTAGCTACTTGTATATTACGGTAGCGTTAAAAAAAAAAACTAACCACCCATGAAGAAACTCAACACAGAGGAACATAAAAACCTACTGCCAGCTAGCATTTCGGAAGTGCTATTGCAGAGCAACACAAACAGCACGCAGAAGTATAAATGCACGACTACGCACAAGGCAGGCACCATGGGTCATGCAGATCACTCAACACAGAAGTATAAATCAGCCTTAAGTAACATTTGATTGATTTATCACACTACCTAATGCAGGGGTGTCCAAACTGGGTTCTGGAGGGTTGGTGTCCGGCAGATTTTGACTCCAACTTGCCTCAACACATCTGCAAAAATGTTTCTAGAAAGCCTAGTAAGAGCTTGATTAGCTAGCCTAAGTGTCTCTGATTGGAGCTGAATCTAAACTTTGTAACGCCGCCAGTCCTACACCAACCAACCCGCTCTGAGCTGGTATTGAACCTGCAACATTTCGTATGGGAGTAGGTTGTTCTACCAAGGAGGCTAAAGACCATGGCCTCTAGCGTCTGTCGCTAAAGCACCTTTAGAGGTCAGATCAGTGAGGTTTACCTGCACAGCACTTACTAGCTGGCCTCCGTTACACAGGACTTCGACCCTCCAGGAATGAGTTTGGACACCCCTGACCTAATAGTTTAAAAACACAAGCAGGGTAAATGCAGTATCACTATAAAGTCATTGTCTAATAGCTTGTCAAAAACTAAGTGTATATTGTGCTTTTGTTTTCTGGTTAACAGTGGGTCAGAAATGTCAGCCACGTGTCCTTTGAGTCTAGACAGCAGCTCTACGTCTGCACGAACACGTCCACTGGTGACCTGCAGGAGGCGACGACTGATCCACCCAAACACCATTCACAACCTCAATGGCAAGGTGTGTTTGTGGGATGTTTGCTAGTGTGTTAATGGTCCCTTTTCACATTTCCGGGTTTCTCAGTAGCGGAAGTCCTCATAGTTGGGTAAACTTAGGCTGCAGTGAATGGGAGAGAACAACAAAATTTTTTTACATTCCTATTTGCTGAAGTAATAAAAGAAAAACTGCACAATGGTGTTATCAAGACTTTCAGAAAAAGGAAAAAAAATGTGTTAGATTGATGACAGCAGCCAGAGGCGAGAATAATGTCTGGTTTACTGTCCTCCCCCATAGACACTGCATTAGAAACACCTCACACAAGCGGTTATTTGTTTTTTTTTTGTAATTTGATGCAAAGATAATATAATACATGCATAAATACATATAAATGTCCATATGTTTAAAAGAAAAATTTTTTAAAACTTTCAAGGATTTAAGATTGTTGATGATCGTTAAATGCGTCAAAACAGTCTTGTGAAAAGGGTCCATAATCACAGGAGCATGTTTTTAGTTGTTGGTTCTCATGTGTGACTTATATTGTCAGGTTCAGAGAGTGTGTTTCTCTCCTCCGCGAGTGTGTGAGGTCAACAGCTCTTGTGTGATGTGTGGCAGCGCTCGATCCCTCCTGAAAACAGACTCGCCGTATGATCGCCCTCTGCTGGAGAGAGTCGCACATCACGACCGCAGCGTCCACCCCGTTCTGTCCATGCAGTCAGGTGAGAGGAGAGATAACAGCTGTTTCAGAATCAATTCAACTGCACATAGTTTTTTGTACATTGAATATTTACATGATTAAAAAAATAAGTTTATTTTATACAACTTAATGATGCATTTTTAGAAAGCAAATTAGTTTAAATAGCTATCATTAATAGTCATTGAATGATATCTATCTATCCATCCATCCATCCATCCATCCATCCATCCATCCATCCATCCATC
>CAIGQZ010004081.1:5194779-5210401 GCA_903798205.1 Danio tinwini
CATCCATCCATCCATCCATCCATCCATCCATCCATCCATCCATCCATATGAATTTACACTCAAATAAGTAAACTAATTTGTATTTTGATTTACATTTAAATTACATAATTCGTTTTTACCTATTCATTGTTAAAATGTAAACAGTGAAATTAAAATGTTCTCTATAAAACACTAGAATGTAAACTATATTCAAGTAAAAATATTGTCAATTATATATAATAAATAAGTTATTACCTAAAATTGTCAGTTTCTATGGATTTAATATTTATTATTGCGTGTTTGATTACAACTTGTTATTATTATTGTTCATCAAAAAGCTGATTTCTAAATGTAAAATTAAATAAATATATTTCTTAGCATTATGTTTAGGATAAAAATACAAAAATGTGCCAATTGTCAACACAATACCCATATTTTTACTTCAGAATAGTGAAAATAGTCAGAATAGAAATCAATCTTTGGTAAAATAATACTGATTTTTAGTCGCAACAAAAATGAAAACATTCTGACCAATGGTTTTTTGTCTGGAAAAAAAAGTCACACTTATCAATTCTCAGTATTCACCTGTCGTTTATTACCTGCATATCATTAAGATGTTGGTTGTTTATTAGTACTTATAAAGCACATATTCCGCATGACCTTATTCTACATCCTTAATTCTTACCAAATGCCTAAACCCCATTACTACCTTACTAACCATTAATAAGCAGCAAATTAAGAGTTTAATGAGCTAAAATGATAGTTAATTATTTTTTAATAACAATAATTGTACCTTAAAGGTGCAGTTTGTAAGTTTAACACCTAGTGGTTGAACTAGGTATTGCACTCCTGGATCAAAACAAACGCAAGTGTCCACCGGAGGTCGCCTTTTCGGTCACAGACGCATGCTCTCAGAGCCTTTCTGAATGATTTTCCAACAAGGCAACCCAGAGTGCTGAATTAAAATTAGCTAAACTGATATTGTGAATGTGAAATTTACCTAAACAAAGACAGCGTTCCGGCACGGAAAAAACATTTTTAAAGCAGAATATCTGACTTCAGCATTGTTTTTCAGTTAAACAAGTATGTTCACTTGGGATGTTTCTTAAATATCTGCACACACATTATAGTATTTTTATGCTTTAGAAGAGTCAAAAACTTGCATACAGCACCTTTAAAATGTGAACAAAAATGCTTGTAATGTTGTTTTATTTGGAAGAGGTTTTATCAGATGTTTCTAGAGTAAACAATTATAAACATTTTACTCAAATCTATACCTAATGAGTCCAGAGAAAGCAAGACTTTTTAAAAGGTCTCTGAATTATGAATGCTGAAATAATGCAACTTAAGCTGTTTTATTGGTTTTGAGATTTGGTACTTTCATGTTCTACTGTTTCTTCAAACAGTCTGATGTTCATTCACGTTTAAACAAGGAGACTATCTTTAAAGAAGTTACCACTTTAAAGTAGTCCACCCTTCACAGCTCTGTTTATTGATTAATAGTTGCAGTCCTAGATGTGCTTGACTCTTTATCAAATGTAGTAATTATTAATAATGACTGTGTGTGAAATCTGTGCTGCTCTTCTCCTCTGCTCTGTCAGATGTTGCGTTCAGTGTACAGTTGCAGAAGGTGTTGAGGACTCACTGGCAGACTCGACCCTTTGACAGGATCAAACCGCTCAAGAAGATCGCCCTCAAACACAAGCTCTCCACCATACCATCATCATCATCACTGTCTTCATCTTCCTTCCTCTCCAAACACAGATTCAGACTGTCGAATTCGCATGCGGCTGCAGTCCGTAAGTTCAGACTCTGAGACACAGTAGCTGTTTCCATCCACCTATTTTAATTCACATTTTGGAATATTGCATTATTGAAATGCCAAGATGAGCATACATTTGAACACTATGCTTACATTTTTGATATATATATATAAAAAAAAATCTATGCATGTATATATAACAGCTGAGTAGAATAAGCTTTTTATCCAATAAGAAAAAATGTGCATAAACTGTAGAAACCTCGACTTTAACTTGCATGTTATTCATGTTTGTGGACTTCATGCTAACATGATTCATCATTAACAAATCATTTGTTAAGGGAATTAGGAACCTTATTGTAGTGTGTACACTAGGGCTGCACAATTAATCGAGAAAAAATCACGATCTCGATTCGACCCAACACACCCAATCTTAATTCAGCTTTTGAACGATTCAGCCACTTATATTTTCAAGGTCAGGAGAGAAGCATAAAGGCGGTCACACAAGTCTTCACATTGTTTTATATATGTTTCTCAGCACATGGACACCTTCATATGGCATTAAAAGTGTCACATACTGTATAATTGACCCAAAAATGTAATTTCTGTCTTAATGTAATGATGTATCTGCTGCCACAAAATCATCACGCACGGTTTGTTTACTATAGAGAGGGTTAGCGCAAGTGCCTGCCAGCCAATGATGTCTACTTTATGCCGAGTTCAGACTGCATGAGTGTGAACTATCAAACATGTGATCTGAAAGAATCGTTGATGCCCATGAGATATTTGGCGTGCTAAATATCTGGAGCTGTCGGCGATTCAAATCATGCGGTGTGAAATGAGTTTTGACTAAAAATATCATCAGCGATCACCTACAGCCAATGAGAGAGCATTGGGGAGAGGTTGGGGGTGAAGTTTAAAGTGCTCCTTTTCAGTTTATTTGGCCCCAAGAAATGGAGAAAAAACTAGCAGAAATTTGGCAGGAGCACCCCGTGTCTGTTTGACGTGTTATCTGAGCCAAACCAAAACTGGGTCGAAAAAAAAAAAAAGTTGAGCAGAAATTACTAATTCCCTTCAAACCCAGGTGAGCAAAGATGTACATTTTCTACCCCATTAAAGGCTTCTTTCTCGTTATGTAGTTAATATCAAGAGATATACTATGTGTTTTTGGTTGTGAGACGTAGTTTGGAAAGTTGTCGGCGATTCTTCCTATTTTAAAGTTGCTGATCTCCTGTCGCCAATCCATCTTGCGGTGTAAACAAAGTAGCGACAAAACGCTAGCCCAGATAGTCATGCAGTGTGAAAACATCTGACACAACTTTGAAAATCATGCAGTCTGAACTCGGCTATAGTGAACAGAAGCTGCATAGGCTGTGGATAACAGGTAATAAAGTTGCAAATAATGTTCAGTTTGTTGCAAGCTAACAAACTAATAGCCTAGTCATATTAACCATTATTTTACATTTACAGAATCGTGAGAAAATTGTGATCTTGATTTTAAGCAAAATAAATCGTGATTCTCATTTTATCCAGAATCATGCAGCCCTAGTGTACACTACTTCCACCTTACCTAATGTGTTACTAACATTTGTTCATTATTTGATTAAGTTTAGTTTACATGGAATTTAGGTTAACATGTTAGTTTAAGTAACAATTCACACTATTTACTACTGGCTTATTCACTGTCTATTATTAAGCTATTAATTGTTTATTAACACTTTTAAACAGGGTGTTTGCAGAGCCATTAAAAATGTTTTAAAAGTTTGAATGCTATTTTACAAGGTATTCAATTCTTTGATTATACAATGTGTAGTTGTGTGCTAAAGTAACTGACCGCACTGATGTGTGTTGCACATTTTTGTGAATTATGATGAAAGTGCAATTGTTGCCTTAAATTTTTTTTGACTAAAATACATTTCTTTTTTTTTTTTTTTTTTTTTTTTCACTAGAAAAATTTTTGTTTTTGATAATTGGTGCTATTTAATCAGGTGATTAGTGGTGATTTTGTTCTCTTTAACTCATTGGATGGAAGCACTGCTTTATTTGCAAATGTTTTATGCGATATTCAGTTTTGCGCATAAATCCAATTTGCATTTTGTTGCTAGTCAGTTAATCTGTTTTTGATTCTTCCTCCCTGTCAGGATTTGCTCGTCACAAGAGCAGGTCGGAGAGGCTTCACAGGCCGCCGGTGGAAAACATCTCATGTGTCCCAAAGCCAGAAACACTCACACCCTGCAGGACGGGCAGAGTTCTGGACCGCAGCCAGAGCCGGAAGAGGGTCAGAGAGCCCTCGCTGGACAGAGCAGACTGTGAGTGCACCGATTCCTGACCATTACTGACCCTAGATGTGTCCTCAATAACTAATTCACACAATTATTACCAGCAGACAGCCCTCAAATCTGGTTTCAGTGGAATAGAGTTGGAATTTACTGGGGCTACACTTTAAAATGGATAAAACTACTGTTTGGACATACTGCCAATGGTCTCTGTCTTGAGAATGTTTATCAGCCATTTTTATCTATATCTAAAAATAAATTAAGATGATAAAGTTAACAGTTAACAGGCGAGTAAATTGTAGACTGACTATTGACATATCAACTTTAAATATCACTTTGTGTAGCGTAGAAATATAGAATTATGCACAATATACATTTAATGGGGTATATGCACAGCTAGTGTTTTTCAGCCAATGATAAACTTCCGGTGAAAGTTTTACGAGACTATTTTCAATTTCATAAGGTTTCTTTTACAGCATTGACCTTGTAATGTAATTCAAATATATTTAGTTACATAGACTTAAGCATCCATTTGGTTGTTAAAGCGTAGAAAAGAGATGAAAAAAAGGTTTAAATGCAGGCATAATCATTAGCTGCAGACTAGAGCAGAAATTCCATAGAAAATACTGGGGTAAAATGAATTCCCATATTTTAAAGACATGAAAAACATTTTAAAAATATGATTTAATGCAGTGCTTCTTGTTTGGTCTGATACTCACTTTATATCGTATCTCAGCTAGGCAGTGAAGATCGCTGTTTTTTAAAGAAATCAGACCTTAAATGCAAATATTTTGTATGGTAAGACAATAACCGGATGCTTTGAGGCTGGCGGACTGAATTTAAAAGTCTGTGTGCATATAACCCATTACCTTTTCAATCAGTGCTTCAGGTTATTGCAGCTAAACAAAATGACTCATCAGCATGAAATGAAACACGCTGCCATGAAATCTCATTTCAGCCAAACGGGTTTGGAAATGAACAAGCGCTGAAGCAAAAATCCACAAAATTGAAATTCTACATTTAAGATATGGGGACCAAATATTCACCTGTGCATTTAATTAGTGTATTACAGCAGTAGCTGGTAAAGAGACTTCAAAACAATTAATATTGATTGCAGCTATTTTGTTAAATTTAATATGCTTGTTGCACCAAAGATTTCCTTCCACACAGTTTTTTTACACAAAATAAACAGATTGTCAAATATGTATGCTTTACACCTGCACACATGTATTAATAAACATAATAAATATATAAAGTGCACACACACATACATTACCAGGGTGTCCACAGGGTATTAAAAAGTGTTAAAGGTTGATATATCAATTATGCGAAAATGAAGGCCCTTAAAAGGTATTAAAAAGTCTTAATTCCATTTATGTGAGGTCTTAAATTTTGTGCAAGCGTTGGTAAAAGTTTTTGACTCCAAAAAAGCATAAATATATTTATTTTCCTCGATTGGTTTGCGCCGGGTGCTTCCGGACAAGCTCCTCTGTCCTAGTGATGTCACGTAATCTGCGACAAACGCGGGAAGTTGATGTGACGCTCTCCACATGTAGCAAAACCAACTAAACAAAGTTATGCCACCTGTGCGCTAGTTTAAAGTTCTGAGCTTATACCTACACCAAGGCTAATACACACACACACTGTATTAACTATAGCAGCGGGCCATTCACATATCGCATCTTTTCCACGAGCAAGTTCGTTATTTCTAATATTAGAATATATGTCAATAAGCGCGCACAAGCGGAGTGATGCGCTCGTGCCTTCCAGACGCACCGAGTAGAAAACACCTCACGCCGTAGCCGTGAGAGTTGTGCGTGGCTTTCGGTGCAATGTAAACAAAATATATGTTAGACGAATTATTACAAATTATTAAAATGATTATGTATGTATGAACGCAGATGATAACAACTGTTAATTTAAATACTTACCTAATATAAAGCTTAAATTTACATTAGACATGATAACCGTGAAACCATGATTATTCTCAGACTATATAAGTTCAAGTTCAAAACACAACATATGAATGTGTCTGAATGTAGAAGAAGCACTGCACTGCTTTTGTTGTGCTCTGAAATAAAACATTTGAATGTTTGTAAAAAAAAGCCACATTGTACAATGCAGTGATGTTATATTGTTTCAAAATACAATATATTTAAATTTTAATGTAGAAAAAGCCAATGTGGGTGTCTTAAGGAGAAAAAATGCAACATATGGGCTCTTACATGCTGTTGTGTCATCACTTATATTGCAAGTCATCTCTCTCTAGCCCCTCATTTGGGATGCTTTTCATGAACTGGCCCCCATGACAAACTAATTGAATAGCCCTGGCATAGAGCAAAACAGAAGGCAAAATGGAATAATGCAAGTTTGCATACTCCTCGTTGGAGAAAGACGAGTTTAAACAGTGGCTGAAACCTGTCACTGAAAACAACCATGTAATTTACTCTTTTTAAGGTATGTTTCTTCCGAGCTTATCCAAGTTCTGTTGCATGGTTGTGCTTCATTCATTTATTTAACTACAACTGTTTATTAGCAACTGTTTATTAAGTTAAAGATTTGATACTGATTAGAACTTGAAGTGGCGACGAGGTCTTAAAATATTCCAAGAAGGTCTTTAAAAAGTCTCAAAAAGGTATTGACATTTCCTTTAGAATTCCTGCATATACCTGATTGTATAAATACAAACGTTTATTATGGATTAAATAAATGATGATGAATCTTTTGACAGCACTAATAAGCTATCAATAAAAAAGAAAAAACTAATTAAGATAGGACAATATCACATTATAGTGTTTATTTTTGACCCATTTTGGCATCTCAAAAGTCTCAAATGCAGTTAATGATGTTAGTTTTATGACGAAATGTTAGTAAACCTTTATATATATGTGAATTATATTTGTGTTTGTTTTTTTTCCCTTTTTTTTTTAAGTAGCACCGAAAGTGGTGATGGATGCAGGCAGTCCATGTCCGTCTCTGTCCGGTCTTCACTCCACCAACACCAGTCCTCTGACCAGACAGCTCTCCCTTCCGGTCGAGAGCAGCACTCCTCTGGGAAACAATGTGGTATGTTCATGTGGCTTTTAGACTCTGAATAGTTGACTGTTAAATATGGGTATTCTGCCGTTATATTACATGCGTTCAGCCTATATGTTGCAGCGCAGGAACATGTCGAGTTAAATAGCTTCATGAACTGTCCCATCCCTAATGTTTATGTATTGAAAAAAACTCATTTTGAATATTTCAAAACTTGCTGCTCTTAAAAAGCTACCTAATAATTTTTCTGCTCCAACATGATGTTTAATGTTTAGTGAGTTTTTGTGTCTCCTAATAGTCCAGCTGTGAATCCATTGTTGCCATCTTGTGAATTGAAGGCACAGAATTGGAAGCTTATGAGATTTTGGAAAAGCGGTCATTTATTATTGTGTATTTATTGTTTTGTACAGCCTATACGGAGGAGAAGAGGCGAGAGTCCGTTTGATATAAACAACATCGTCATTCCCATGTCAGTGGCTGCAACCACCCGAGTGGAGAAACTGCAGTACAAAGAGATCCTCACACCCAGGTGTCTCTTCATCAGCCACAAATCACCTTAGTCCACACAACAGCATCTAGGATTTGACTGTTTTACTATAGAAGAAATAAACATGCTCTACTCACATTTCTTATTTCTTGTTGTTCAGATGGAGGGAAGTGGACACTTTGGCTCAACCGCTTTCAGAGGAAGACGATAACATTCAGGTATATCAATGTTTTTTTAAGCTTGTAAAAATCATGCTCTCATAAAATAGAAGAGTTATGGCCTGTTTCCACTTAATGGTATGGTATGGTTCGGTTTGCTTTGCTTTTATGGCCGTTTCCACTGTCAAAAGGCGTACCGTACCACTTTTTAGTCACCCTTTGCAAAGGGTACCAAAAGGCGGAGCTAGACACGCAGCTGAACGCTATTGGTTTACAGAGATACGTCATTCGCTCTCGCAACAAGCCAGAATGACAACAAAGGAACCGTCATGTTTTAAATACACAGCCAAGACATTACACCATAATAATATATACATATAATAACGAGCCATGGCCGACACAAGCTCAAACAAACCTTGTCTTCGTCTTGATGAACAGCCACAAAGCCAAGAAGAAGAGCAGATTCTACCCTGTGCCTCGCAGTTTTTTACGAGCCAGTCTATAGTGCGAGCGGTTTCGCTTTCTTGCTTGTGCGAGCGTGCGCGTCTATATTTGAAATAACAAACTTCTTAAGCTGATGATAATAACGTGCGCTTGATTATTGACATGCTTTTAAAACCCAATCTCTTCAAAAACTGACAAGCGTGACAAAACAAAGGAGCAAGCATGTACAAACTGCTATGTTTAACTATTATCATCACCTTTTGGACTTTTATGAACTCTGAATGGTGGAATTACTCTCTAACAAGAGGGTACATGTGCTGGTGAATATTAAAGACACATATGAGAGGTTTACTCTGACTGTGGACTGTATTTCGTGTTGTTTTGAACTCAAATAAGGACTATATGTGTGCTGTGTGTAGTTTTTTTGTAAGTGGTAACATATCAGAGACTGTAAGGGTCTGTATGTGTTCATATATGTTGCATTTATTTATTTTATATAATTGCAGACATTACAGTAGGCTAGATCATTGATCTGCAGTTATAAACAAATTATGTTTATAGAAAGGTTAGTAATAAACATTTATACACAAGTATTTATGTGTTTAAAGCATCTGTTTTGTGAGAAGTGCTTCTCATATGACATGTAAACGACCCGTACAGCTTGAGTTTAGACATTTTCTTGAGCGAAAATGATGTTGACTGAAACTTTGTCGTACACCACGCCCACCAAAAGAGTACCATTGGTACCCTTTTAGCAGTGGAAACGCAAGCCTGATAAAGGTGACCCGTACTGTACTGTACTGTACCACTCTGTGGAAACGGGCTATTAAAAACTGTATTGTGTCTTTGTTTTTTTCATTCTGCTTTGCTGTTTTTTTGTCTTTAGCTTAAAATCAGTTTATTCATTTGTAACATTTGCTAATACTGTAATACTGTAGTCATCAGAAAAAAAACAATGATTTGTCCATGTGTAGGTTGAGGATCTTTCAGACGCAGTGTTCACTAAACTCCACCAGCTGTGTGAGGATCAGGAACGCTCTCGCTGGAGATGGACGGCTCTGGCACCGGCCAAGAGGAGAGGCAGCAGGTACATGACCTCTCTCTCTCTCTCTTTTAAAATATTATTTTTTTATTTGAGTTATTTGAGTTAATCATATTATCTCTCAGGTCGTATAAATCTCTGGATGGGCGAACGACCCCATCGCTAATCGGAACAAACCCTTCGACGCCGCAGCCTTCCTCTCCAGACACCAGTCAGTTCCAGATCCTGCAGGATTACGGGCCAGTGCCGTCACCGTCGCCCCTGAGCCCCGCCAGCCCTGACACACCACATAGACTGTTGTACAGCGAAGACACCTGCGGCTCTACCTCAGACTGCACCCTGGAGGAGAAGGTGACACGCACGCACGCACACACACACGCGCGCGCGCACACAAACACAAACACACACACACAAACACACTGTCCTGCTCACTTCGTTTAAACAGTAAATGTTACACATTTTATTGTTATTACAAACTAATTGGATTAGTCAACTGTATGCAATTTTTGAGAATTTGGATTTGTATGACGTCATTGAAAACTAATAAATAAGCTTTACATTTATGCATGAATTTGTCGTGATAAAATAATTCTAAAAATCTTGAATCTGAGGGTTAAAATTAATCTAAATATTCAGAAAATCGTCTTTGAAGTTATCCTAATGAAGTGCTTTGCAAAGCACATTGCTAATCAAAATAATTAATTTGCTATATTCACAGAAGCAAGCTTGCTAAATTTCTTTATGGAAGATGATCTTTGCTAAATAATGTCAGGATTTTTGTCATTATAAAAGGATCATTTTGACTCATACAATGTATTATTGGCTATTTTCACAAATATAGCTTTGCAACTTGAGTCTTTTGTGCTCCAGGGTCACATATTTCCAGGATTTGTCTCATCATCACTTTTGCTGAGTAATAAACTACATTCTTCATGAGAAAATAGGTTAGGAAAGCTGTCATTGGGTCAGAACCTTTTTAAAGCTAAACCTTTGTTCTTTCTTTACCCCAAAAAAGGTACAATGTAGTACCTGAGGTATAAATTAGTACCCCAGTTACAGCTGTTTTTTATGCATACATATAAAGCAGTGGTTCTCAAAGTGGGGGTCAGGACCCCCTGAGGGGTCATGGGACAATGAAGGGGGGTCGCCTGGTGATTTCCAAAAATCTATTTATTTTTACATTTTATACTAGTTCAATTGGATTGCGACCACTGGGGTAATTACATTATTTTATAACACCAGGTTAAACTTTCTGGCACATTTACAGCACTGACACAAAAAAAGTGTTGTTCTTTTGCCCTTTATACATGCAAACAACAGCATTTATTTTATATATATATATATATATATGGAAATATTTTTAAACGTGAATCCTTCAAATATTTTGAATTTTATCTGTTTTAGATTTTGTTCTTATGTATTTATTGCTGTTGTCTGGGAAGTGATATTTCTAAAATGTTGTACATTTGATCTGGTTTTACCATGAAATAGCCAGAGAAGCTGATATGACCATACATTTAAATCTCTCTCTCTCTCTCTCTCTCTCTCTCTCTCTCTCTCTCTCTCATGTGTTTGAGGAAAATGCATGAGGAAAATACTCAGAGAACCAGCAATGCTGAAAAGTGGATGGATTTGTCTTTTATGCTAAGTTCAGACTGCGCAATTTTAAAAGTAGTCACGTCATAGATGTTTTCACACTGCAGGACTATCTGGGCTAGCATTCCATCACTGCTGTGTTCACTGATACAATTCACCAAACAAGAAATTATCAGGAAAACATAATTTTACACTAAATAAGTATATAAATAAAAGGTAAAATACCACACACATATATATATATATATATATATATATATATATATATATATACACACAAAGATAACAAAAATAAGAATAATATGTCAGAATTATTAGCCCCCCTTTGACCTTTTGTCTTTTTTAAATATTCCCTAAATGATGTTTAACAGAGCAAGGAAATTTTCACAGTATGTCTGGTAATATTTTTTTCTTCTAGAGAAAGTCTTATTTGTTTTATTTCGGCTAGAATAAAAGCAGTTATAAATTTTTTAAAGTCTATTTTAAGGTCAATATTATTAGCCCCTTTAAGCTATATTTTTTTGATAGTCTACAGAACAAACCATCATTATACAATAACTTGCCTAATTACCCTAACCTGCCTAGTTAACCTAATTAACCTAGTTAAGCCTTTAAATGTCACTTTAAGCTGTAAAGAAGTATCTTAAAATTATCTAGTTAAATATTATTAACTGTCATCATGGCAAAGATAAAATAAATCAGTTATTAGAGATGAGTTATTAAAACTATTATGTTTAGAAATGTGTTGAAGAAATCTCTCTTTTAAACAGAAATTGGGGAAAAAATAAATGGGGTCTATTAATAATGACTTTAACTGTAGGTGTCTTTAAAATTTTTAGAAAAGGGCTCCAGACTTTCTGAAACTGTTCTGGCTTTTGTTTTATTGCGAACCAAATCCATTTGAATGTAAGAAATCAAAAACCCATTACCGATAAGAATAGGGACCTGCTGACTTCAAATTCATAAGAATAAGTAGTCCAGCCAGTAAGGTTGCAAAGGCTACACTATCGACCTGTAATGAATTAATTTAACCTATTTTGGCAGGATTCCAAGCAGTGCTGTTAAGGGGTTTTGGGTTTACGATGAAAAAAACTGCAGAAAAACACCTGAAGACTTTCCCCCAAAAATCAGACAGTTTCAAACAAGACCAGAAAGTACAGGGTGGGCCATTTATATGGATACACCTTAATAAAATGGGAATGGTTTCCTGAATACAGTTTCCTGAAAAGTAGATTGGTCGTCGTGGGCCAGTTGAATGTCCCCTGAAGGTCTCCCGATCTGATCCCCTTAGACTTTTATCTTTAGGGTCATCTGAAGGCAATTGTCTATGTAATTTATAAAGGTGTATCCAAATAAATGGCTCACCCTGTATGTAACAGTGTGGCTGGTTCGGTTGTACAGCGAAGGCAAGTTGGGTCAAGATCAGGGAAAATTTAATTCAGTTTAGTTCTAGACCAGTGTATTCTGTGAACGACCATGATTTGAATGAGAGTATGCCTAGCGTTTATTGATGCCGATGTTATTTTTAATCAGAACACATTTCACACTGCATGATTTTGAATCCGAATTAGATTCTCTCAAATCGCATCGTTGATTTCTCGAAATTATCAAAATTGAGGCTAAAATCATGCAGTCTGAACTCGGCATTAGTTTAATTGGATATATTAATTTTAACACCCCTCATGTTTGATTTTATGTCAGACGGTGCAGCCCTGGGACCTCAGGAGTTTTCCTTTGCCTGAAGACCCGATAGTGGAGCCAGAGCCGGAGCGAGACGAGCTGAGCTTTTCTGCAGGCCTCAGAGTCAGCGTGGAGTCTGAGAGCGACGCTTCCTCACCCTGATTAAAGACCACCGCAGACGGAGCGATCTTAAAACCACACACCTCTTATGGCATTAATTGAGAAAAACACAAACTCAAACTAATCAAAGCAAAACTACAAAAAAAAAAGAAAAAAAATCAGTCGGACTTCTGTTGTTTGATATTCAAACATCAGCCAATTATTTTCACAGTTTTTAGTGAATATTACCGAACATAGAAAGCTAAACCTGTTTTCTTTTTGTTTTTCTCTCAGAAGAAACACGTAAAGGAGATGTATGAAAGTTGTTTCCATAATTGTTTTTCATAGTCAGCTAAATATATCATCGGGAACTTAGTGTGGTATTCTAACCTGTCAGGTGAACACTATGTAGTGCACTGTGTAGCAGACTTAAAGAGGGCTTGACCAAAGGGTGCCTCTCTGCTGACTCGTTATATATGTATGCTTGTGTTGTGAAGTGACGAACCAAAACCTGATGAAAATACTTGCCTGCATTATTCTCAGTTAGTGGATGGTCGTACGCCGAGCTCCGTTCAAAAGCACTTCACAGGGCACCGATATCTCGTCCTCTTCCTCACTTTTTGCTCTTTCTTTCGGTTTTCTTTATTATTTTCACCCAGCGTATGGAGTATTGCTATGCTAATGTTCATCATGACATCATGTATAACGGAGGAATCGCAAGCCTTTAGTTTAGCTGTATGTGTTCCAGGCTCCTTCTGCATCATCTGTTGAGATTGTACTTTTGTATCGTTGGTCTTAAAGGAGCCAGATGTTTCACACAGACCTGCCCTTCTCAGGTTTATGCAGTTGTTTGAAAAGCTTTTTGTTAACAAGGCGTCCGTCTGTTTTATCCGCTTCACCTTGTCAATGTTTGTGTGACCCTACTTAGTGTTCTTACTTAGCACTGTCTTCGCCCTTCGAGAATCTACTCGCTATGCAACTCGACATTATTGTTGTGGCCCTGTCCTTTTCCTTTTCATACAATCACCATGTCTTTTTTTTATCTCTTTGACATGTCTTTCTTTTTACAGCTTTTTGAGACAGGTTTCGTTGTAATTCGGACTGTTTCAGAAGTGAAATCATTTGCAGAAAAAAAGAAAAAGTCAAACACCCTTTTGTAAATAGTACCATTAAAACAAATCAAACTCCATTTAGACTTTGCGTCTCCTTAATGTGTGTTTGTGCTCTAACACTGTCAACAGGCCTGTAGCCAGGGGGGGTTCAGGTGGTTCGGAAGACCCACCTATCACTGAAACGGTTAAAATAACCCATCAAAAAGGCTTTAAGGTCAAGCGGAATCCTGATGTGGCTTCAGTTCATCTGTTTTGGCCAATGCAGACAATTATTTTTTAAGAGTGCAACATCCAGTTGTGCAAGAAAACATCTGATGTAAGAGAAGTCATCTTTCGGTACTGTATTGTTTTTATAAAGAGAAAACATTTGATAAGTTACTTTTATTGTATAAGTCTTGGATCTTGTTCTTGAAAGAAAACATGAACAATATTATATATATATATATATATAATGTATATATTATTATTATTATGTAACAGTTTTTTTATTATTCAAATTACCAATTTCTGACTGAGGAAAGTTGAATGTGCTATTTGCGTAATAAATGACAATAGGCTGCGGTTTTTACTTTAAAACTTTTTCCTAATGATATGTAATAAACTTGTATTTTAAATAAATATTTTAAATATAGAAATATGACAAATAGTTTAAGAAATATTTTTGATACATCAAAAGATCGGGTTACAATGACCATCAACAGGTCTAATGCTGTCTAAAGCCCATAAACAGTGTTTACAATTTATACACACAACAACAAATAGGCAGAATAATTATCTTTTAACAATGAAGAGAAAAAACAGCTAAACACAGGGAATATAAAAAATACATATAAAAAAACCCTAAATTTTCCTTAAATGCAAATGTCCGTACATTTTGGTAAGCTGCTTCAACTGCTACAAAAAATGTTGGTAGAGAGGTGGAGACCTCATGATCTCTCAGTTAAGCACTGGTTACATTCACTATTGGAAATCTGGAACTGTCATCAGCACGGATCAACTATGCTAAACTGGACATTCTTACGGTATGGAAAATCTATATATGTGAGGTCAAAGAAATCTTGGATATTTAACTCATCTGAATCTTTAAATGTAATTTATCTAATAGATTGGTCTAAGTTAAGTTTATGTATAAACAAATTTCGAGAGTATCACGTGCTTATGATTGTTCTCGGCTGTTTCAGCATCAGCTCATGATTGATTATCCAATCAGACGACTCCTAACTTACTATAAATAACCAGAGTTTTCTTATCTCAATATCTTAGTCTTTGAAGAACCCACCCACCTCTACTTTCCCTCCTTTTCAGATGGGTGACACGGCGGCCCAGTGATTAGCACTGTTGCCTCAAAGCAACAATGTTGCTTGTTTAAATCTCTACTAAACCAGACATTTCTGTGTGGAGTTTTGCTTGTTTTCCCTGTGCTCGCTTGGGTTTTCCCCGGGTTCCCCGATTTCCTTCCACAGTTCAAATAGCTCGCACCCTAAGGAAATTGAACACACAAAATTGATACCATAGTCAAGTTCTAAGCAAGTACACCTCTCCTCAGTCAACCATAATCATCATTCAGCTAGAATAAGCCGGGGGAGTTTATCGAGATCTACCTGAGCTCAAACTCCCCTCTCGCCCTGCAAATGGGAAGGAGCCCAGGGCTCTCCTGGGACAGCATGCTAAACAAGCTTTATTATTAATAATCAGCTAAGTGTGAGCTCTTATTCTGTGTTTCCTGATGTGCTTGGATATATATGGGGTAATATCTATTAAAGTATTTTTCTAATTGTAAAAATTTTATATTTTTATTTTTGGAAATAAAAAAAATGAAAAAGCAAAAATTACTCATTTAACAGGGAAAGAGCCGCAGACAGTTGGTTTTTAGAGCCTTTTTGTTATGAGACAATTTGATCAATGAAAGGTATTGTTTCAATTCGTTCAGAAAAAACATAAACAGGTCTGGAGT
>CAIGQZ010004081.1:5210801-5236324 GCA_903798205.1 Danio tinwini
CACACACACACACACACACATATATATATATATATTACATAGACACCTGAATGCCACACTGAAGCGGCTCAAGTGTCTCTTGCTCTAAAAAAAAACTTATCTTTGACTAATTCATCACCTACTTTTTTTTGGAATAATGTGCTCTGATGAACACAATGAGACCTAAAGTACTTGTGCAAAAATGACCCAGATAACTTGCTTAACAAAAGAACATATTTGTGCTTATACATTAGATTAGTCAGTACCAAAACTGGAACCAACCTAACGAAAAACTAAACATCACAATCCAAAAAAATAGTACAGCAAAATTAATATGTTGAAGAAAAATATAAAAATTATACACAGAAACATAAAAAAAAGTTAATATTAAACTTAGGATCCTTAAAGAGGCTGTATGTAAGTTTTTGACTTCATTCATTCATTTTCTTTTCGGCTTAGTCCCTTTATTAATCTGGGGTCGCCACAGCGGAATGAACCACCAACTTATCCAGTGCATGTTTTACGCAGCGAATGCCCTTCCAGTCGCAACCCATCTCTGGGAAACACCCATACACACACAATTTAGCCTACCCAATTCACCTGTACTGCATGTCTTTGGACTGTGGGGAAAACCGGAGCACCTGGAGGAAACCCACATGAACACGGGAAGAACATGCAAACTCCACAACTGACCCAGCTGAGGCTCGAACCAGCGACCTTCTTGCTGTGAGGCAACAGCACTACCTACTGTGCCACTGCGTCGCCTTTTTGACTCTTCTAAAGCATAAAAATACTGTAATATGTGTGCAGATATTTAAGAAACATCCCAAGTGAACATACCAGAACGCTGTCTTTGTTTAGGTAAATTTAACCTGCACAATGCCAGTTTAGCCAATTATATTTCAGCACTCCGGGTTGCCTTGTTGGAAAACAGCGCATTTCATTCATTCATTCATTCATTCATTCAGAAAGGCTCTGAAAGCATGTGTCCGTGACCGAAAAGGTCAGTATGGGAGACAGATTCAGTTCCACATGAGGTTATTAATTAGCAAATAATATAAATATTACGAACGTAAACATTAGGTGAGCAGGTTACATTGTAATGCATGTCTTAACAACATGCTTTGTGATGAGATACGCAGTGATGAGCAATTTGGCTGTTTGCACCAGAAGAAACACGACAGAAATGTAAACACAGCCATTCAGAAGCACAGAATATGCACTCACTCACGAAACGGTAAGGTTTATAATCTGTTTAATACATGTTAAACCTCTTTAACATCATTAAATGTAAAATGACATTCAAACTCACATTGTTAGCATTTAGCACTGAATAAAACACATGTGGTTTACCTGAGGTGATCACTGGTTTCTGTTGTTCAGCTGTGAGAAATAGAAGCCGTTTCTAATATATCAATTCGAGGTGCTGGTTGGAGCCAAAACTCTTTTTAATATGGACAATATTCCCTCTATCGCGTGTCATTGCTTTTATTTAGAACACAGTTTAAATCACTTGCTCCTGTACTCAATCTGGCAACCCTGCGCTTGTGTTTGTTTTGATCCAGGAGTGCAATACCTAGTTCAACCACTGGGTGTCAAACTTACATACTGCACCTTTAAGATGTTAGCTAAACAAACTCTTATTTTAATGGATATAACTGTTTATAAAACTATTTTGCTTAAATACACCAACATATATTGATATATTATGATATATAGTCTATATTCACTAAGAAATTTATGAAAAATAAATTTGCCTTCAGAACTGCCTTAATCCTTCATGGTGAAGATTCAACAAGGTACTAGAAATATTACACAGAGATTTTGCTCCACATTGACATGATAGCATCACACATTTGCTGCAGATTTGTCGGCTGCACATCCATGATGCGAATCTCCCATTCCCCGAACATCCCAAAGGTGCTTTATTGGATTGAGTTCTGGTGACTGTGGAGGCCATTTGAGTAAAGTGAACTCATTGTCATGTTCAAGAAACTTGTCTGAGATGATTTGTGACCGGTGTGGTCTTCTGCCGCTGTAGCTCATCTGCCTCTTGGTTGGACGTGTTGTGCATTTAGAGATGCTCTTCTGCAGACCTCGGTTGTAACGAGTGGTTATTTGAGTTATTGTTGCCTTTCTATCAGCTAGAACCAGTCTGGCCATTCTCCTCTGACCTCTGGCATCAACAAGGCATTTGCGCCCACAGAACTACCGCTCACTGGATATCTTCTCTTTTTCAGATCATTCTCTGTAAACCCTAGAGATGGTTGTGCGTGAAAATCCCAGTAGATCAGCAGTTTCTGAAATACTCATATCAGCCCGTCTGGCAGCAACAACCAGGCCACATTCAAAGTCACTTAAATCACCTTACTTCTCCATTCTGATACTCGGTTTGAACTGCAGCAGATCGTCTTGACCATGTCTACATGCCTTATTGCATTGAGTTGCTGCCGTGTGATTGGCTCATTAGAAATTTGCATTAACGTGCAGTTGGACAGAAGTACCTAATAAAGTGGCCGGTGATATATATGTACATGTATCATTCATTCATTCAATTTCTTTTCGGCTTAGACCCTTTGATAATCACCAGATATGCATACAGAAATGCCAACTGACCCAGCCGAGGCTCAAACCAGCGACCTTCTTGCTGTGAGGCGATCATGCTACCCGCTGTGCCACCTTGACTCCCCTATATATATATATATATATAATTGAACACAAAAGCCATGTTTTTCCTTCTGAGATACAACAAAGCATCAGGAGATTTTGCTTAATATCCTTTATTTCCAAATTCACATGTACATCAACAAGTATCATTGTAAACCAGTTATTAATAAAACACACGAACAATATTGACAACCACAGTTCCCAAGCTAAAATTTACAACTGCAAAAATGGTGTATGGAGTCAATGACAACAGGATGGCAAAACTGCACCCAGAACCATGTCACAGGTGTGCTATCGTGAGACATTTAAACCAAAGGACCCTTTCTTTCTGTCTTTTTGTCCTCTGAACACTCGTTTCCCCCCCGCTCAACACAACATCACAACCAGAAAAACCCCTTCGCCAACATATCCAAGCTCTCCTGAACTTTCCAAAAACACCCAAGTCAGAAAACGTTCAGAAACATGTTGCCAATCCATGTAAAAACTCAGCATGCAGATTAAAGTGTTGCAGGCATGGTCTCTGAACTTCTCTGCTTATTATTATTATTATTATTATCATCATCATTTTTTTAAAAGTCTCTTCAAGTCCTCATATAAACATACAGTCATAAACATACAATAAACATACATTAAATATATCTAATGGTAGTTACACGGCTCCATCTCCAACACAAAGAAACAGGGGGCGCCGTAGCAGTAGTGCTCTGTTCCACTACTATCTACAAAAATTTTCCTAAGAAGCACATCAGCGATTATGGGGTGTACGAGGCATCGCAGTATCTCGGGCTGCTCACATGAAATGCATGCAAGGAGCAACGATAGTGTGGAGTGGTTCAAAGCTCGTTAAACATTCTGCGGTAGAGCAGTGCAGGGGAGAGAATTTAAGCCATATGATTGGCTGAGGCCATTACGTCATCATTCAGTGAGATAAAATTCCCCCGACTTAACATTTTACAGCTATAAAGTGAAAGCAGATGATGTAGTCACAGGAAAGTGCGACAGATTCAACCTTAATGGCATGCTTGTGCTCTAGTGAGATTATTTTGTGTGTGTGTGTACATGTGTAGAATACAATACTCAATATTGTTAATGTAACTGGCGAATGTATAATACAGTGTGTGAGCAACAGTTTGGCAGTTCATCTCAGCCAGAGCTGGAACTGTTGGCAGTAATACGGAAAGAAGAATACAGGTGTGCAGGGATTTTTCCCCCCAAGTGAGATCTCAAAATAATGTCCAAATTGCTCACATGCAACCTGTTATTAATAAAAACAACACTACAGCTTTGCATCATAAATCAAAGTATAAATGCTTGACAGCACTTTTTAAATCGAGCTTGTTTTTTGTGCTCGTAAATAATTGAAACGTTAAATGTATTAGTATATGCTGAAATTAACTACCAAGGTTTAATAAATGCTGTAAAAGTAGTGTTGTTATTTTATTAGCTCATGCCGGAATACATGAATGTTACTGTAAAGGTGTTATTAGCACAAAATAAAACACATTGGCACAATTAAAGGGGCTATATATAAGAATTTGCTATATACAGTTGAAGTCAGAATTATTAGCTCCCCTGTTTATTTTTCTCCCCAATTTCTGTTTAACAGACAGCAGATTTTTTCAACACATTTCTAAACATAATAGTTTTAATAACTCATCTCTAATAACTGATTTATTTTATCTTTGTCATGATGACAGTAAATAATATTTTACTAGATATTTTTAAGACACTTCTATACAGTTTAAAGTGACATTTAAAGGCTTAACTAGGTTAATTAGGTTAACTAGGCAGGTTAGAGTAATTAGGCAAGTTATTGTATAACGATGGTTTGTTCTGTAGACTATCGCAAAAAATATAGCTTGTATTTTTTTATATTTTTGATTAATATTTTTTTTATATTATTCTAGCTGAAATAAAACAAATAAGACTATTTCAGAAAGAAAAAATATTATCAGACGTACTGGGAAATTTCTTTGCTCTGTTAAACATCATTCAGGAAATATTTAAAAAAGAATAAAAAAAAAAAAAATCTAAGGGGGGCGAATAATTCTGACTTCAACTGTATAAGTGTTGTTTTAAATACATTATATGTTCTCATAGAGCAGTGCAGGTGATTAAATGCTTTGTTTTCTCACCACTGTCATTTTTGATGTGTTTATTTGTTATTGACAGGAACAAATGCGCAGCACATATTTATCTATATGTTGCTCTCAGCAGCAAGGACATTGTCTGGGTGTGTGATATCACTATAATCACAGCAAAGGTATGTTCAACTTCCTTTTACATCTTATCAAATTAGGGCTGGGCGATATGGCAAAAATGCAATCAGAGTCAGAATTATTCGCCCCCTTTTTAAAAAAATATTTTTTAAATATTTCCTAAATGATGTTTAACAGAGCAAGGAAATTTTCTCAGTATGTCTGATAATATTCTTTCTTCTGGAGAAAGTTTTGTTTGTTTTATTTTGGCTAAAATAAAAGCAGTTTTAAAATTTTTGAAAGCCATTTTAAGGTCAATATTATTAACCCCTTTAAGCTATTGTTTTGATAGTCTACAGAACAAACCATCATTATACAATGACTTGCCTAATTACCCTAACCTGCCTAGTTAACCTAGTTAAGCCTTTAAATGTCACTTTAAGCTGTTTGTGTCTTGAAAAATATGTAATAAAATATTATTTATTGTCATCATGGTAAAGATAAAATAAATCAGTTATTAGAGATGAATTATTAAAACTATTATGTTTAGAAATGTGTTGAAAAAATCTCTCCGTTAAACAGAAATTGGGCAAAAAAGTAAACATCGTTATTGAAATAAACTTGATCCCGATTCAATATAATATCGTTTATCGGCCCTGCCCTATATCAAATAATAAAAACTACTTGACGGTGAACGTATTGAAGTACTGAATCACGTTCAGTCTTTGTAGCTTGGTGTCCACTGTAACTCAAAGTTAATCATTTAAAATTTCGCAACAAAAAAAACTAAACAAACAAATGCAAATTAGGTGGATACGAGTTGTCAGAGCAGCAGACTGTAGTATTGGTAACCTAGCAGCCAACAGTTAACATAGCAGGCGAAATGGAAACAGCTGATTAGTAACATGGGTGTAATATTAACTACGTCCGGGTTTGTTTTCATCTCCTGTTTTTTGCATTAACCTTTTTAACCACCTCAATTGAGCATAAAACTTTTTCGAATTAGAAATTTGGCATTTTCATGATTCGTTTATCATGCGATAATCCAAAAAGCTGGTGGAAACCCAGTTTGTGAACGAACAGGAGCAGCAAGTTGCTGACTGCAGTTCACTTAATGGCCACCGGTGTCACTCATAACAAGGGTTTCTAAGTTCTACATATAGCCCCTTTAAGATGTTAAATGTTCTGTTAGTTGCCCAATTAAAGAACAAACAACCAAACAAAGCAGCAGCAGAGGCATCCTCAACGAAGAAAATCATTTACGACATATCATAAACATCCCATTTCCAACTACAGAACAATTCTTTTAAGAAAGATTTCTGTATAAAGCACTCTGAATATCTCATGGATCGCTGTAGGGGCATCTTCAACGTGAAACGTAATCTCTGATCAACGGCACATATGAGAGATCGAAATCCAAAACTAAAAGGTGTTCAGCTTTCTACACAAAGCTTAAATGCGTCTGTTTTGTCCTTGCAAATGATTCCAGAATTGAATCTCTCTCAAATCAAGATGCAATGTTCTTATTTTAAGCATCGCTACTATTTTTAGCCCAATTCAAAGATGAGAATGAGTCTCTAAAAAAAAAAAAAAAAAACCTGAGTCATACATGAACTGTCCCAAATCCAGTGCAAACCAAAAACCAGGGAAAAAATGGCACACCTAAGGAAACATAACATGGTGAACAAAAGCCATAGAAATACACAAATTTGTTCTACTAAACACAGTCAACGAGGAAGGAATTTTCCAATAGTTAAATTCCCACATTGGGCACTGCATTAAAGCAAAGAAGGAGTGAACAGGATTCACAGTTAAAACAGCTTCGTTGGCCTGTAACAAATCTGAAGTTTTACAAAATGGAAGTGATCACCAATGGTTACTTGGCATTGTGTTCTGGGCCACACTTTCAGAGAGAGGTTAGAATACCATCAGGTGTGTGAATGTGTGTGTTCTGTTTTTCAGAAGGGGGAGGGGTTTTGGGGGAGGGGCGTGGCTAGTGGCAGTATGATCCAATCACAAGCCCTGTTTGGCGAGCGATGCAGACACCTGGTCGGCGAGGGTGGAGAGCTGCGGCGGGTCGGCCATGTTGATGCTGCCAGAGGAGGAGACGGTGCTCAGGCCCTGCGGTGACTCCTCCAGGGACACGATTTCTGCGCCATGGTCGGTTCGCGCTTTGGCCTGCTCACGGAACATCAGTTTGTGTGACTCAATCTGGGAATTGGAAATATTAACAGGGCGTCTTAAAAAGTCTTAAAATTCGATAACTTAATTTTAGGTCTTAAAAAGTCTTAAATTTACTAAAATGTAGTGTTGAATCATTTTAAACAGGTCTTAATTTTCCTATGTCCAAGTAAAGATACCCAATTGGGCCAACACTGAATCACTAATAATTTATCTCAAAACTATATATATATAATAAACACGTTGTTTTTATTGCAAAGAGATACAATTCACAACAGCTGTTAGACATTTTTTCAGCAATTGCTTCAAATTAAGTTCCCTAATCAGGCAATGAAACTAAAGCAACACATCCCTTTAAATCATTTTCCATTAACACAAAAACTATTTACAATAGTAACCGGGCCATTAGAAAAAATTCAAAGTGTTTAGCCTATATAAGTCTAACATTTAATTCATAATGGTCTTAAAAGGGCTTTTAAACATTTTAAATTTGATGTGAAGAAACCTGCAGAAACCCTGATAAAGAAATTAAATGGATAGTTTGCCCCAAAACATTGTACTCACTATTTACTCTCCCTCAAGTGGTTCCAAACTTTCATGAGTTTCTATTTTCAGTTGAACACAAAAGATGATATTTTAAAGAAAAAACCTGTAACCATTGACTTCCATAGTAGGAAATAATAATACTATTGTGAACATTTTTCTAACTATCTTCTTTTGTGTTTAACAGATGAAAGAATGAAACTCCCTTGATACAAGGAAAGGGCAAGTAAATGATGACAGAATTGTTTTTATTTTGGGGAGAACTATCCCTTTAATGAGCGCCTGAGGTGAAATGGAGAGCAGCCAGTGCTGGTTTATTTTGGCTTTGAGCAGATCTGAGATTCTTGGCTGGAGATTAAACGCAAATTCTGGAGTGAAAGTCAAATTTAATGATGCTATTCCCATAAAATGAACATGGTAATGCGGGATCATTCAGTATTAGCAGCAAATACTCCTAAGAGTTTATAGATATTAATCTAACTGCTGTATTTTGGAGCAGTTCCATCATTTGATGTTACTGTTGCTCTCTAGTGGCCAAAAAACTAGGACTTGAATGTTATAAAATCTTAAAACTTGTCCAGTACCAAATAATAACATGCTCAAATCACCAATAAATGAATAAATAATAACACAAATAAGATGGTGTTAAATGGGTAAACAAACAAATAATAAAATCATATATATATATATATACACACTAGGAGGTGTCACCCAACGATGCATTTTAAAAGAAATGTGTGCTTACTATTATCAGTGTTATGCACTTCTCAGTGACTTTAAATTGATCATTTTGTTTAACTTTTTGCCAATTTAAAATGAAAATTTTACATTTTATTCACAAAAGAAGATATTTCGAAGAAACCTGAAACCTGTAACCATCGACTTCTATAGCAGGAAAAACAAAGACTGAAAGTTAATTGTTCAAAATATCAAATATCAATAACATTTTTCAAAATATCTTCTTTTGTGTTCAACAGAGGTTTCAAACAATTAAATGATGAGGCTCTTTATTTTTAGGTGAACTATCCCTTTAAAACTGGGTACAGTTTATAATTACTGTAGTAGGGCTGGGCGATTAATTGAAAAGTAATCGAAATCGACATTCAGAACCTATAATCAATCTCATTTTTCCAGATCAATTTTTTTTTTATTACTTTCTCTATCGCAAGTGGAGTCACTGCTTTGTTAAGGCTGCTTTATACTTCAGCGTTGAACCCACGGGTATGGTCCAACACAGCCTTTACAAGCTCGTATACCTGCGCACATCTCAAAAAATGTAACTACACATCACACGTTTGCACTACATTGACGATAACTGGAAGCTGCGCCAGAGATGCCTTGAGACGCCATATTTTACTTAGTGTGTGTTTCCTTCAATTATTTTAAAATCAAGTAATGCACCCTTCATTCAAAAATATCTCATTTGTAATATGTGAGCATATTTACTGTAGAAAACTATGTGAACTATGAGGCCAAAAAAAGTGTAATAAATCAATCAAATAATCGTTCATTAATCGTAATTGAGGTAATTGAGGATTTTGATTTTAGGCCAAATCACCCAGCCCTATACTGTAGCCCTCTCTGTTGTATCAGTTTGCACTTTTATTAATTTATTGACTTATGTCTTGCAAATTTGACTAATCCTCTAACATCCCATGATAAAAATGTGCAGATGATTTGATTTGGCCATCTCTGTCTGTCTCCTCCTCTATGAATACTTACTGGAGTCCTCAATCTTTATCTGGGGGTTGCTGAGGAGGATGGGCTCTGGGGACAGACTGGCAGATGACAGGGTGGGGGTTTCAGAGGGGTCTGGGGTGAGAAAGCCCTCATCTTGGGGCGTATTTGCCCCTCTGTCCTTCTCTCTCTAGAGATGGACCCCCAGGGTGGCCAATGGGTGGTGAAATGAACACCAATGGTTGACCAAAACAGAAAGAAACACAAAATGATATGGGTTCAACAGAAAGGAAAACGATGGAAGCACAAATGTAAATAAACATCAAAATTAAAGATGAAGTAGGTGATGTTTTCTCATAAAATACACGGTTTAATCCCAGTTTGATATGTAGAGACAAGTATAAGCAAGGCATTCAAGTTCTGAAGCTCACAGAATCACAACTAAGGAAAATCAGATCATTTTAAAGTTAAATTGGTTTTGTTTAATCCTAGTCATCTAAAAAACAAACAAGCGACTCAATCCCAGAGATCACCCGAGAAAGATTTACATAGACAAGATAATAAAATCAGTGCTCTTTAACATAAGTGGTGTCATTTGTTTTACAGCAGAAGTAAAGGATGAATCATTTTAATGTTAAATATTGTTTCACTTCAGCGAAACACACGTGGTCTTACCCTCCTGTTGCCTCCTCCAGGTGTATGCTTAATGTTGTCCATAGATCCAATCTTTGACTGAGCCTTGAAATCAAGCTTCTCAGACCTGATCTCAATGTTTCCTCCACCTTAAAAAGGCAGGTGAAATTCATAATGACTCAAAGCAAATTAAATAGATAATTCACATTTGCATGCATTCAAAAACATTACGATTGAGTCCAGTGCTTATAGGGATAGTTCATTCAAAAATGAAAATTTACTCACAATTTACTCAACCTTATGTGCTTTCAAACCTTTTTGACTTCTGTCGATATTTTGGAGAAAGCTGAAAAAAATCTAACCATTTACTTCCATAGTAGGATAAACAAATACTATGGAAGTCAATGGTTACAGGTTTCCAGCTCACTTTAAAATATCTTCTTTTGTGTTCAGCAGAAGAAAGAAACTCAGAAAGCTTTAAAACAAGTAAAGGGTGAGTACATTTTTATTTTTGGGTGAACAATCCCTTTAAACAGTGTTTCTGGTTAGGAGCGGTCAAATATGTCCTCTTAGTAAACATATATTTGCCATTAAAAATCCAAAGTGGACATGCGTGATTACCTGGTTTGTGACGAAGGTTATCTTTCGATCCACACTTTGACTGCACGTTGCTCAGATCAATCTTTTTGTGGAGAATTTGGACCTTTTCAGAACAAAAAAAAAACAAGGGTTTTAACATTCATCCATATCAGATTCCATTTAAAACTAAGCAAACACACTTCCATAGATTTACATAAGACTTTCAGTCTCTTAAACGCAACATACTTTTGGTTTGATCTCATCTGAGAATAGAGTTGGGTTCTGGTTTTTAATTGATGGTATGTGCTTTTGTTAACCCCTTTTATATGCTATTGTGTTTAATAGTATTATTAATGCAGATAAACTACCATACTCTGTAACACTTTATAATAACTACACACTATGAACCATTTATTAAGCATTAGCAAATCCTTATCTGTTAAGCATTAACTCTACATTAATAAATGTTAGTAAGCGGTTTATAAATACAGATACAAATGCTGTATTCTCGACTTATCAGCACATTTATAATGTGTTTAATAACTGTACTTTCATACTTTGTTAATGATTTATTTTTCAATACTAAATTAAGTATTGCATTATTTACAAACCAGTTATTTAAGAATATTTTTAAAAATCTTTTAAGATCATTCAGGATGAGTTAGAAAATGATTAATAAACTATTCAAATTAACATTCATATATGTTATTATTCAGACATATATTAATAGTTATTTAGTATGTTAATAAATGCTTTATTAACTCAACTTCATCCAGTTTTGTGACCTAATATAAAGTGAGAACTATTAGGCTATATAAATCCTTTATAAATGATAATTAATGGCTCAGTTAAATTCAAAACAGGAAATAAAATTAAGAAAATAAATGACTTTATTCATTTCTATTCATTTGAATATACACAAACGAAAAATAAATCTTTGCAACCTTATGTAAAATACAATGACTGTACAGTTTAAACATTGCATCCTATTATAATGTTAAATTATTATATTGTCGTTGTTTTATCCAATTTTATGTCGTATTTTGACACTCCTGTTATTCAGCAATGTTGAAACTTTACAGTAATTTTACCTTTTAGATAAGATTGCAAAGATTATTGTTTATTTGATACTGAGCCTTTAATTGTCATTTATAAGGGATTTATAAAGCATAAATAGTTCTCACTTTAGATTAGGACACAAAACTGCATCAGGTTGAGTTAATGAAGCATTTATTAACATACATAGTAACCATTACTAATGCCTGAATAATAAGACATATAAACATTAATTTCAATAGTTTATTAATAATTTACTAACTCATTCTGAATAATCTGAAAAAACTCTTAAATACAGCTGGTTTGTAAATAATGCAATACTTAATTTAGTAATGAAAAATCAACCAGTCACAAAGTATGAAAATACAATTATTAAGCACATTATAAATGTGGTTGTAAGTCAAGAATACAGCATTTGAAGCTGCAGTTATAAACTGTTTACTAACGTTTATTAATGTAGAGTTAATGCTTAACAGATAATGAATTCACTAGACGCTAATGCTTAAAGGATTTATAGTGTGTAGTTATTATAAAGTGTTACCCATAATGCATACAGACAATTCAACCAATCAGAGAGCTGAAAGGAGCAAATTGTAACCTTAGATTTGTCCACTCCCATGAAGCACAAAATGATTTAACCTATTCTCCAAATGCTCTCAAAATACTCTTTCTCTTTCTATACAGTTGAAGTCAAAATTATTAGCCCCCCTGAATTATTCGCTCCCGTTTATTTTTTTCCCCAATTTCTGTTTAACGGAGAGATTTTTTCCACACATTTCTAAACATAATAGTTTTAATAACTCATTTCTAATAACTGATTTATTTTATCTTTGACATGATGACAATAAATAATATTTGACTAGATATTTTTCAAGACACTTCTATACAGCTTAAAGTGACATTTAAAGGCTTAACTAGGTTAATTAGGTTAACTAGGCAGGTTAGGGTAATTAGGCAAGTTATTGTATAATGATGGTTTGTTCTGTAGACTATCACAAAACAAAATTGCCTCAAATTCAAAGGGGCTAATAATTTTATCCCTAAAATGTTTTTTTTTTTATTAAAAACTGCTTTTATTCTAGCCAAAATAAAACAAATAAGACTTTCTCCAGAAGAAAAAATATTATTAGACATACTGTGGAAATTTCCTTGCTCTGTTAAACATCATTTAGGAAATATTTAAAAAAGAAAAAAAAATCTGGGGGGTGGTGGTGGTGGGGGGGTGTTGGACTAATAATTCTAGTATTAGTGACATAGTGACATATGTCTCTGTGTGTGTGTGTTTGTGTGTGTGTGTGTGTGTGTGTGTGTGTGTGTGTGTGTGTGTGTGTGTGTGTGTGTTGCAATAAATGTAAATATTATTACAACATATGCAACCAACAACTTTAGTCATTTTCTGAATCTACTACTCAACAGTTCCTGTTTTGTTTGTTTTATTGTTTCTATTTAATTTTATTTTAAATATTTTTAAAATGTCCCTAAGTGAGGAATTGAAAAGGCTTCCAGAAGCAGTGCTGTTGGAAGTGTTGTATTGTATAATTTCCTAAACCAATTTGTATTCATAAGGGTGTAATAAAACCTCCAAGTGTAATGAACCACAACCCTTTAATCATCTAGGTGGTCATTGGTTCAAAAACAGATTTGCTCTTCACCGTTCTCCACTTTAGACGATGAAATGAAAATACAACATGAGAACGGTACAAATGTGTACCATCCCTGCTCCCAAAATAGAAGCAATGACCTCATAGCCGCAGCTGCTGGGGCTTTTTCTGTATAAAAAGGGCTCAGTGTCTTCAGGGTGAGGTCAGCTCTCAGATGGAGCCAAACACACACCATAGAGCAACAGTCGGCTGACCAGAGCGCTACAACAAGACCCCTGTGTGCTAAAGAGCTGATGTCCTTCAACAGCGGACCACTGCAACTCCTCTTGAGTGCATATGGATCTCTAGGGATCACTCGCTGCTACTTTAATGAGTGAACTGACTGTCTTTTAATGACAGGTCGGTTGGCTTTAAGGATTAGGAGGCGTTCCTCAATCAAAAAGTCTTGTAATTATATGGAAAATTGTTTAATGCATGCCTGCTTAAACCAATTTTTTAGGGTCATTCCAGTTACTATGAATGCTACAAAACAGCATGCACATTCTCCTGAATCAATGCATAATCATACTGAGGTGATGAAGTGATGTTCTAGTTCTGGGAGGTTTGAGAAATACAATGTGCACTGTAAAATGATCAGTAAATGAGCAGTTTTCTGTATTTCGTGATTCATGTTTTTATTCTTCCCCATTTATTTACGCTTTTGAATTGCATTATAGGACCTTGATCTTTCTTCCAACAACTTTTAACCTTAAAAAGTTTGAAAAAGGGACTTTTATTAACATTTTTCATAGTTTATAAGGATTTATCGTCTGGGTTGGTGTTGTATATTACAGTACAAAAACCTTGTAATAAACTGTCAGTACAGTATTTTCTGTTTTGTTTCACTGTATTTCTCTCTATATATTATTTTTATGAATTATATTATTTCAAACCACTAAAATGTCAATAAAAGTCACTTTGTTAAACTGTAGAGTTGAACTTTCATCATCAAAGGTTGAGAGAGCAGAGATCAAGCTCCTATAATACAATTCACAACCATAAATAAACAGAAAACACTTGTGAATCACAAAATACAGAAACAGAAATAATTAACAGGTGCTTTACTGCAGTGTGAAAAAACGATCGCCCCAAAAACTGTGGCTAAACATATACATACCCAAATGATCTAGTTATACTCAGATTGACGGCTCAATCAGACTGGAAAATCATTTCAAAATTACTCAACAGATCTGTGTAACAAGTCAATTTAAAATGTTCAACTGGATTGAAAGTGATTGTGTAAACCTAAAATATATCAACGGGAAAAATGAAACATGTAAATTCTTGAAGGCTATTGAATAATTCAACAACACCTTACTCAAACTCACAATGAAGAAAATCTGATATCAACTTTCTCTCAGATATATCATTAAAGGGGCTATATACAGTTTAAGTCAGAATTATTAGCCCCCCCTTGAATTTTTTTTCTTTTTTAAATATTTCCCAAATGATGATTAACAGAGCAAGACATTTTTCACAGTATGTCTGATAATATTTTTTCTTCTGAAGAAAGTCTTATTTGTTTTATTTCGGCTTTAATTTTTAAAAACCATTTTAAGGTCAAAATGATTATTTAAGCTATGTTTTTTTTCGATAGTCTACAGAACAAACCATCATTATACAATAACTTGCCTAATTACCCTAACCTGCCTAGTTAACCTAATTAACCTAGTTAAGCCTTTAAATGTCACTTTAAGCTGTATAGAAGTGTCTTGATAAATATCTAGTCAAATATTATTTATTGTTATCATGTCAAAGATAAAATAAATCAGTTATTAGAAATGAGTTATTAAAATTATTATGTTTAGAAATGTGTTGAAAAAATCTTCTCTCCGTTAAACAGAAATTGGGGGAAATAATAAACCTTAAATACAAGGTAACATTTTTTATTTTTATTTAATATTTTAAGTTTGAATTACCAGACTCCCAAAATCATTCCACATAAAATCTGAAGATTTTTTTACAAAATTCTAAAAATGCAAAAAAAAGTCTGCAGATTCTGTCTGACCCTGATTATTACCCACAATTACTATTATTGGCCAGAACGGATGTCTAAATATTTTCAGCATAAATTCCAGTTACAACAACAAATGTTTCCCTGTTTACTCACTTTTCCACCTCCGGGTACATGTTTGAGATTATCTTTGGAGCCACATCTAGCTTGCACATTAGTTAAGTCCAACTTCTGATCGAGAATTTGCACCTGCAAGAGTGAACAGTTTGGGAAAGAAAAGGAGTCATCTGTGTCTTTTAGTGTCAGAGAGGAACCCAGAGAGCAACCAGAGGATTAAACCAGAGGTTTAAATAGCAAAGGCTTTAAGAAAATAAATGTGTAGGACTTTGTAGGAATTAGTAACTACAGATGAAACTGGGTGTCCGAATTGATAATCCCAAGGTTTCCACAAATGATCATAACTTTAGGAAGAACCAAGACTGAAGGCATTGAGTTCAACCTATAGTTAGTCACATTGCCACCTCCCGGCGCATGTTTGATATTGTCTTTGGAGCCACACTTTGACTGGACATTAGCAAAGTCCACCTTCTGATCTAGTATTTTTACCTGGAAAATCAAAGAGTTGGGAAGATAGGAGTTATCTTTACAGTTATTTTAAAGGCAGTAAAAACGGCCAGTGAGAAAGAGCCATGAGTGTGTGAATGAAAAATTAAAACACTAATTCTGTATAATGGTTTATTATCTGATTTATGCTGGCTTTAGACTACACAATATTTTGCAAGATAGTCAGACTATTTGAATAAATGCTCATGAACAACAAACATGTCTGACTAGATCAGGGGTATCCAAACTCGATCCTGGAGGGCCGGTGTCCTGGAGAGTTTAGCTCCAACCCTAATCAAACACACCTGAACCAGGCAATCAAGCTCTTACTAGATATACTAGAAACTTCCTGGCAGGTGTGTTGAAGCAAGTTGGAGCTAAACTCAGCAGAGCACTGGCCCTCCAGGACTGAGTTTGGACACCCCTGGACTAGATATTGCTCAAGTGTCTAATGTCATGCAAAATATCATTGTGAAAGTGGAATTATCGTCTGACTTCTAGAAACAAAAAAGTTACCAAATAATGACTAGTGAAGTGGTCTTGCCATCAGAAAAGTTTCACAAACCTTTCCTCCACAAAATAATTTCCCCTAACAACACTAACACAACTGTCCCTCTTTCATTTCACCATGTTTCAAAGCTGTGTAATGAAGAAATTCTGGGCGTCTATTGGACAAAGTCACAGATGTTACCAACCCAGGCTCATTGTGGATATGCAGCCACGTATACATTTCTAGAGAGCGCAAAGTACTTTTTTTGCTGTTTTGGTTTTTACGAATACACCAGGGGCTGCTGTGTATGCTTTTTCAGATCTCAAATTTCTCTCGCAAGTGCCATTCGCACCTGCTCTTTTAACAGAAATCCACCAGAGATCGCTGTTCATTGACTGACTGGCCGACTGACCAATCGACCAACCGATAGACTGACTGATCAACCCACCCACCCGCGTTTTTACCATGTTTTCAGATCTTACCCACTCAGATCATTCTCACCCTGTTATTTACTTGTTTATTATGTTATTTTTTGCCATTTGTTTTACCTGCTTTCTGGAACCGTTCTTCGCTGGACTCAAACCCCGTTGCGGTCAACTCCGCTCTTCCTCTAAAGTCCACCAATGTACGTGTTGAGCCAATGGGCAAACTGGAAACAGCGGAAAAGCCAGTGTAGGAGCCATACATTGTATATTTATATTGGCGATTGGCCACAAGGTGTCAGTATGAGACTATATAACTGTGGCTTCACTGCATGGAGGAAGACAGCGTTGGTAGGAAGCACAGTTTTTGACCGTAACTTTCACCGTAGCGTAACTTTGATTGTAACTCAACTTAAGGTAACAGAGAAGTGTGCATTATAGATTAGGGAAAATTGATTTAGGGATTATGTTGATTGGAAAATAAAGACGTTTTTATTTGCATCTATTTTGCCTACGGACTCTCACTTTTACGCGTTTAAGAACTTGCTCACTCTACCAACAATAGCGGCAATGAAAAGCCGCTACAGCCATCCACATGGAGGTAAGCGGCCAGCCGGTAGTGCGAAAAGGAACAAAAGCCAGCGGTAGCATCATACTTCCCCGTAGCATTTGTTTTAAAGACGAAATGCAGCCATACGTACCTCTGGCTACATAATTTGCACTCTCCAGAAATGTATACGGGGGTACGTATTCACAACGGGCCTGTGTTGGATGTTACAGACTCTGTCACAGAGGACTGAAAACAAATCACATTTGCAAGTCTTTCTGTCGAAATGTGGTTACACTAAAAAGGACTGTCCCAAAATTGACATTGTGTTGTTTGAATCCAGCATTTCCTTTAACACTCAACAATTGACAAGACCCTCTTTGCTGTTCATTATCAATCCTGAAGTAGCAATCATTTATTTTTTTACAAGGTTTCCACAAATGGTCATAACTCCAGGAAGAACCAAGACTGAAGGTGTTGAGTTCAACCTATAGTTACTCACATTGCCACCTCCGGGTGCATGTTTGATATTGTCTTTGGAGCCACACTTTGACTGGACCCTAGTGAAGTCCACCTTCTGATCAAGAATTGTTACCTGAAAGAGTGCAGAGGTCAAGGAAGACAAGAATTACCTTCTGTGGTAAAACCAGAAAGCTTCTGACAGAACCTAGAGAGCTTGCTTTACTATTAACATCAGAGGTCAGTGTTTCTAACTTCATGAGGAACATCTGGAGTCAGTTAGGGATGGCTGGGAGTTTGATTAGTCTCCACCTCCAGTCATCAGTAGGGAAAGGAGCAGGCTGTTAAACATTCTTGGTAAGGAGTGGATGAATGATGGTAAATTTAGGAGTGAACTGGGTCTGGATAACGTTTATCCCATTGTAACTCACATTGCCACCTCCAGGTGTGTGTGTGATATTGTCTTTGGAGCCACACCTAGAAGGGACATTACTAAAGTCCAACTTCTGATCGAGAATTTGCACCTGTTTAAAGCAAATGTTTGGAAATTTGCATGAACAAAAACCAAAATGGTAAATGTTCCCTAATTCTCATGAAGCATAAAGAAATATTATAAAATCAATGTGCTAAAAATGTACTAAAACCTGCATTTACTAAAATACACAGGATTAAATGAGAATAAAAACTGTACAGAAATGCTTAAGAAATGACAAAAACACAGCCTCATCTGAAATATACGTGCTTTAGCCTACATTTTTGTAAAAATGCAACATAGGTAAACATATTTTGCCTGCATTTGTTAGAATGACGCTAACAACATTTGTTCATTTTCACACCAATTACATTTACAGCGACTTATCAGTGAATAAATTATGTTTTTTATGCATTTCTTTGAACAATACTAAAAACATACCACAAAAAAACCTAACAGTACCTAGTAATCTTAATTGAATATACTTATGTCACCTATGTTTCTCCAAATGGACCACTTTTCTTTCTTGGTCAGTTTGCTCGGTAGCTCACTTTGTACGGTGTTGTATTTGTGATAAAGAGCAATTGGTTTTGTGTATGGTGAAGCACGCTTCCATAAAAGAGTAAAAGCAATGTAAAATCAAGATCAAAACTACATGGTTGCAGTGTACTTTTTTCTTACATTTGCATTTACAAATTTGAAAACATTGGTTGGGTTTAGGTCAGTGGTTCGCTGGGTGATCTGTGCAACAAGCCGTCTTCTCTTGGACGTACACAAGAAAGGTGTATATACAGTTGAAGTCAGAATTATTAGCCTCCTGAATTATTAGCCCACCTGTTTATTTTTCCCCAATTTCTGTTAAACAGAGGGAAGATTTTTTCAACACATTTCTAAACATAATAGTTTTAATAACTCATCTCTAATAACTGATTTATTTTATCTTTGCCATGATGACAGTAAATAATATTTTACTAGATATTTTTCAAGACACTTCTATACAGCTTAAAGTGACATTTAAAGGCTTAACTAGGTTAATTAGGTTAACTAGGCAGGTTAGGGTAATTAGGCAAAATATTGTATAATGAAGGTTTGTTCTGTAGACTATTGAAAAAAAATAGCTTAAAGAGGCTAATAATTTTGACCTTAAAATGGTTTTAAACAAATTTAAAACTGCTTTTATTCTAGCCGAAATAAAACAAGTAAGACTTTCTCCAGAAGAAAAAATATTATCAGACATACTGTGAACATTTCCTTGCTCTGTTAAACAACATTTGGGAAATATAAAAAAAAAGAAAAAAATTCAAAGGGGGGGCTAATAAATCTGACTTCAACTGTACATATATGTAACGCACAACAAAAAATGCCCTAAGTAACATATTTCAGATTCGCAAAAAATGTAGACAGTGCCCTCTAGCGGATTTATCATCTGAAATGTGCAACATATTTTACGTTTCGCAAAAATGTAGGCTGAGGTACATATTTACAGTGAGCCTGGGCTGAAAACACAACACAAAATGACTAAACATGATCTCAAACTGAAATGCAAAAAATGTAAAAATAAAAATGTATTCAAAATATTACTATGACTAAGAATCTGCTAGAATAACACTCAGTGTGATAGCCACTGACAATAGCTTGGACATTAGAAATGAATGAGTAATATATATGTTCTGTTGGTTCCATTACTCACATTTCCACCTCCTGGCGTATGCTTTAGGTTGGCTTTGGAGCCACACTTTGACTGGACATTGCTGAAGTCCACCTTCTGATCAAGGATTTGGATCTGTTAAAGGTAAAACATTGGGAAAATTGGCTTTAAATACTGTTGTTGTAGGGTAGAGAGAGATTTCTGAGCATTAAACAGGTAACTTTTCATTGGCTGAGTGGAATGACATGATTAAACCCAATTAAATTTTATTTAGGTAGCAACTTAAAGCAGTAAATCATCCAAAAATGAACAGTTCCTAGTACTTTACTCATTCCCAGGTCATTCAAGATGCAGGTGACATTTTTTTCTTCACTGGAGAATATATAGAAGGATAATTTTTAATTGAAACTGTCGTCCTTCGTAATTCATAACATGCATTTCAATGGGGAAATGTGGTGGAAATGCAAAAGTAAAAAAAAAAAAAGTATATATATATATATATATACACACACATATATGCATACTAGGGGTGTGACGAGACGCCTACTCCACGAGCCGAGACGAGACACGAGATTGGGTTCACGAGAACGAGACGAGACAAGATTTTTACACTATTTTAAAGAAATCCTTAATTATGAACATCAAAGGAATAATCTTAGAATTTAAATATTTTGCTAATATATGAATGGAAAATAGAATAAAATAAAATCACAAAATGCAAAACAATGTAGGTGTTTTTTAATTCACTTGTAATGAATTTACTTCTATTTTTATGTATACAATTTCCATAAATATTCCCATAATTGTATGTATGCAATAGTTTTATATTAGTTAAATTAAATTCTATGCAATGAACATGCAAACACTGCAAAATATTTGTTCATATTTAAATAGAAAATATTAAACTCCACTGACAGGCTTTTCTCCTATAGCATTTCAGAGTATTTACATCGCAGACCTTGATGGTCAATTCAGATTTTTTGCCAGTGTCTGATTTGATGTCCTGCTTACATTTATCATCTTTGAAATGTGACTCGTACACGATTGACTGCAATTACACAGCACACGGCAAAAGGCGCAATGACCAGAAAAAAAAGCGGGCGCTGACTAACAGCTGATAATAAAGCTCTCTTTTTTTCTCCATTCCTGTATTTATTCAGTTCGCATGGTTTCATTTTTTTTTTCTTTTTGACAAGTTGTTTTTTCTGTAGTTTATGACAAAAAAAACTTTCTCATTTGGCCATTTTAATTCTAGGCCTTTTTAAACCAGTAGGCATCTTAATGTAATGTCCATGGCGTTATTTCTGCATGTGATGTATGCAACAGTATTACGTCGTGGATGGTGCGCTATCTTAATACTCTCAAAATAATTGTGCTACATCACACATATAAAAGCTTTTTTAGTCCCTGTGTGGATTTTGGTCACTTGAACCAGGAAAATAAAACGTCTGCTTTTCACGTACAGCATAAACGTGTTTGGTAATGATGAAGGCGGGTGTGTTGATTCTCCAGCAGTTCAGTATGTGCGTGCGCGCTTAGAGATGTGTGTAGGTGCAGAGACTATTGTGTCAAACAGCTGTGTGGACTGTCCTATCGCAAAATGCGACAAAGTCCTACACGATGGTAGCCTAATAGTTTAATTTCGGTGTTTACATACTGTATATGTACTGCACTTCAATAATGCGACTTTCAGCACATCTAAAGTGAAATTCCGTCACGTGGTAATGTCCATGGTTAATTTGAGTGGCTATAGTTGCAGCCTCTACTCATACATGAATAACGCAGCAGCCCTTTGGCCAGTGAGGAACTGAGTGGCATGTGCAACACAGAGGCCAGCCTTACCAGGTGTGAGCAAAGCACTTGATTTGCGGTTTAAATTGAATTCTGCTTCCAATCTTTAATGCTAATTTTACCCTCACACTCCATCATGAAAACATCTACTCACGAGAGAACTTTTCACCTCGACGAGAAATCTCGTTGTGATTTAATCTCGCGAGATCTCGTCCAAAGAGATCTTGTCACACCCCTAATACATACATATATATATATATATATATATATATATATATATATATATCAAAAGTTAGCGGTCAGGTTTATTTCATTGTGTTCATCAAGCATTTATTAAATGTAAAAAAATAAAATAAAATTGTAAAATACTTATTTATTAAATATTTATTTGTTACTTATTGTATGTATTTTCAAATGTAATTATTAGTCTAGTCATTATTGCTTTTATTACTATTACCATTAAGAATAATAATAATCATTAATAGAGTGATTTCTGAAAGATTGTGTGACTCTAAAGAGCAGGAGCTTTAAGGAGTAATTAAGCTGAAAATTCATCTTTAAAATCACTGGAATAAATTATTTAATTAAACTATAAACTACTTTTGAGGAGTTATTTTATAGTGCAATAACATTTCACAATTTTTACTGTATTTTTGAAGAAATAAATGCAGCTTTTGGCTTTATAAAAGCTTTTTATAAAACATTTAAAAATCCTACTGACCCCAAACCTTTGACCGATAGCGTGTGTATATATATATATATATATATATAGCCATATTTAGCCAGTAAATATTGACTTGCATTTTATGAATCACCAGGAACCATGGACTTAGTTAAAAATCAGAATTAAAAAAAATCCCATAAACAATTCTAAAGGTAATTATTGAGTAAATTAACAGCAAATTTTGTTAAATCAGCAGTGCCCAAACTTTTTTTTATGGAGGGCCAAAACCAAACTTGATTGAGGCTAGCGGGTCTAAAGTGAATATAGTTGCCATGGGTAATTTCCGAATTTATTTAATAATATTTAAAAATAACTATAAAACATAGCTTTACATTAACTAATACAGCATATGTTTTTTTACATTTTATAATAAACTTATTACTGTTAAAAACAAAAAACAATCTAATTTATAACAGAATGGAGTTACACTAGTTTTTGCCTTGATTTGCTCACCGACGTCTTCTGCATATCCTCTATGCGCTGAGTGACATTATTTACATTTTTAAAAATCAGATTTACTTACAACATTTAATTCATTTCAGTTAGCTTTTTTATAGCTCATCTAACATTTATTTAAACCCCTCAAAATCAGTCAATAATGTACTGTACTGTAAACAGTAGATTAAAGTGAATTACCCGGCCGCCTCCAGGCTGGTGCTTCAGGTTGTCAGTGGATCCGACTTTGGAGCGAACGTTCTTTAGATCGGGCAGAGGAGCTGCGGCGGACAGCGATGTAGGCGAACGGTTCTTGGGAGATTTAGGAGTCGAGCGAATCACTGCAACCTTCTTGATTTCATTTCCTGTGCTCGGGGGCTTCCCGCCCGCAGCCTTGCTGGCAGGAGATTTAGGAGTGCCAGGGCTGCTGTGCCCGCTGTTCTCCGGGGTGTCTGAGAAACAGTATAGAGATATGAAGATGACAATCGATCCTTTTCACATTTCCGGGTTTCTCAGTAGCAGAAGTTGTCATAGTTAGGTAATCTTGGAGCACAGTAAATGGGAGAGCGCAACAAGTATTTTTGTACAATTCTATTTGCTGAAATAACAAAAGAAATACTGCACAAGACTTTCAGAAAAAAAACAGTGTGAGACTGATAACGGCAGCCAGAAGAGAAAATAATGTCAAATTTACTGTCCCGCCCCATAGACGCCGCATTAGAAACACCTCACATAAGCAGTACTTCATTTTGTAGTACTTCATCAAAATCTAATATATATAAATACAAAGTAAAATAAAATATAATATATATATTGAAGATGCTGATGATGTTAAACGCATCTTGTGAAAAGAGTCCATGATCTCATAATAAAGGATTTATTCTACAACAACATTCACATGATTCAATATATCACCAACCACTTTTAAGCATGCTTGTTCAATTACTTGTTAACTAAGATCAACCAATCACAAACTCTAGACATCTGACATCTGCTAAAGTGCAAGCTGAGCATCAGTTTCAGATTTTGGCATAATCAATTCCTAGTGGTGTAAACATTTGAGCATTGGTCTACTGATTGAGTATTGTTACTGAACATGTCAATCTCTTTATGAGTAGATATTTTAAAGTCTACTTCCAGCAGGATGAAACAACATCTAATAAAGCTCAAATGATGCTCTCGCTATAGATACACATTCTCAAACATATTTCCAAAAACTTTCTGATTTAATACTGTGAAGATTTAAAACAGTTCTGATGGCAAAAGGGGGTCCAACCAAGTACTAGGCAGGTCTACCTAATAAAGTGGCCAGTGAGTGTATATCTATTTCTAAAAACTAGTTTGTGAAAGAAGTGGCGTGGTGGCGCAATGAGTAGCGCTATTGCCTCAAAGCAAAAAGGTCACTGGTTCGAGTCTTGGCTGGGTCAGTTGGCATTTCTGTGTGGAGTTTGCATGTTCTCCCCGTGTTGGCGTGGGTTTCCTCCGGGTGCTCCGGTTTCCCCCACACATGCGGTATATGTGAATTGGGTAGGCTAAATTGTTTGTAGCGTATGTATGTGAATGAGAGTGTATGGGTGTTTCCCAGTGTTGGGTTGCAGCTGGAAGGGCATCCGTTGCGTAAAACATATGTTGGATAAGTTGGTGGTTCATTCCGCTGTGGCGACCCCAAATTAATAAAGGGACTAAGCCGAAAAGAAAATGAATGAATGAATGAATTAGTTTGTGAAAGAGATCTACTTTACCTTTTCCATTTTTGGCAACAGCAGTCATAGCAGGAATCTTTGTCCCAGCAGCATGAGGTCTACTGCTACTAGGAGCCTAGAAATTGACAGGCATATACAGACAGAAATCAATAAAAACACATTCATTATATTCTATTAAACTGCACATAACAGAACAACTGCTAATGTATTTAATGTCCTGGTGGTCTTGTATTTTTTGGTTTTTAATTAAAATCAAGTGGAAGTGATATTTATTTACCTTTATTAAATTACTTCCATAATGATCTAGTACTAACGAGTCAACAGAGCCAATGAAGAGCCCGAGATAAGAAAAAAAAATATATATAATTATCTAAAATGTCACTTTTTCAAACAAGCTGTGATGTAAATGATGAAAAAAATGCAATAAATATAGTATAGTATAGTATAGTTTAGCAAAGTTTAGCATAGCATAGTATAGTATAGCATAGCATAGCATAGCATAGTATAGTACAGTATAGTATAGTATAGTATAGTATAGCTTAGCTTAGCTTAGCATAGCATAGTATAGTCTAGTATAGTATGGTATAGTATGGTCTAGTATAGTATAGTATAGTATAGTATAGTATAGTATAGTATAGTATAGTATAGTATAGTATAGTTTAGTGTAGTTTAGCATAGTTTAGCATAGTATAGTATAGTTTAGCATAGTATAGTATAGTATGGTATAGTTTAGCATAGTATAGTATAGTATAGTATAGTTTAGCATACTATAGTTTAGCATAGTATAGTATAGTGTAGCATAGTATAGTATACTATAGTTTTGCATAGTATAGTATGGTATAGTATAGTATATTTTAACATAGCATAGTATAGTATAGCATAGTATAGCTTAGCATAGCATAGCATAGCATAGCATAGCATAGTATAGTCTAGTATAGTATGGTATAGTATAGTATACTATAGTATAGTATAGTATGGTCCAGTATAGTATAGTATAGTATAGTATAGTTTAGTTTAGCATAGTATAGTATAGTTTAGCATAGTATAGTATAGTTTAGCATAGTATAGTATAGTATAGTTTAGCAAAGTATAGTATAGTATAGTTTAGCATAGTATAGTATA
>CAIGQZ010004081.1:5236503-5249201 GCA_903798205.1 Danio tinwini
AGTATAATGTACTATAGTTTAGCATAGTATAGTATAACATAGCATAGCATAGTACAGTATAGTTTAGCATAGTATCGTATAATTTAGTGTAGTATAATTTAGTGTAGTATAATTTAGTATAGTATAGTACAGTATAGTTTGTTCATTGGTGGCTCAGTGGTTAGCACTGTCACCTCACAGCAAGAAGGTCGCTGATTCCAGTCCTGGCTGGGTCAGTTGGCATTTCTGTGTGGAGTTTGCATGTTCTCCCTGTGTTGGCGTGGGTTTCCTTTGGGTCCTCGGGTTTCCCCCACAGTCTAAACACATGCGCTATAGGTGAATTGAATAAGCTAAATTGGCCAAAGTGTATTTGTGTAAATAAGTGTGTATGGATGTTTCCCAATACTGGGTTGCAGCCGGAAGGGCATCTGCTGTGTAAAACATATGCTAACATATGCATATGTAACTTGGTGGCTCATTCCGCTGTGGCTACCCCTGATGAAAAAGGGGACTAAGCCGAAGGAAAATGAATGAATGAATGAATATTTGAGTTTTATTCAAAAAATGTTAATTATGCAATCTCCTCTATAAGACACATACAGGTATGATGAAAATTATATTTGCTAAAACATCAAAATGATACATGCAAGACATGTGTGGTTAGTATCAGACACGGTATGTAGTAAAATAAAGCACACTATGAGGACTTTTAGCTCTCAGGACTGTCAGTAGTTCAAATAGCCCTCATAAAACAGCTCTTATGGCATGTTTTCATGCTCAAACATCGAGTTTATTGAAAGCACTTCCAGCAATTATGAATCAGTGGAAAGATAATAACAGCTGCAGCTGAATTTATACAATACAAATACTCTAAAATCATGCTGACTTTTCTCAGTGCCTTTTCCAGAAGCCAGTGTTATTCCATCTTTAGTGAGAAATAATATCATAGCTGGACCTGTGTGCAGTTAGTAGACTGCCAGTAAACTCATTGTTTTAGACAGCAGCAGCAGCAGTAGCAGCACACAGGCTTCTACTCACTCTTGTCCTGGTTTCTTTGAGTCCAGATACAGAGGGAGATCTACTAGAGGAGCTTGAGGACTTTTTCAGGATGAAGGAAGGGGTTTTAAGGGAAGAGGGTCTGACTTTGGTGTTTTTAGGGGTCTTTATATAAAAAGCAAAACAGTATAAAAACTCTGTACAAAAAAAAGAGAAGCTGATTCAAAATAGCTTTTAGCACTCACCCGCTTCTCAACATCACAATTGGTCTTGGATTGAGCTGTGAAGAAACAAAAAGAAAAACATGAACATGAATGCAATCAATATCTCTCAAACAAGTGATGAAACAACCAATGCTAGACTGTCTAGATGTGTTGTCAAAACTAGCTTCAAATCCTAACCATTGCAACATTACTAACACAAGAGACTACATTTAATGTTAACATGTTGCTAGATGACACAAATATATCACATATACAATTCTTTTTTTGGAAAAACTGATTCAAAAAGTCATAAACAGTTTTGTTTTATTACTAAATGAAGAAATATAGGTTTTATCACCATCTCTGATTTATAATAATAATGCTTTTAATAATAATTCTAGAACTGAATGCATAAATGAGCAAGAATAAATTGGAAACCTGCAAAATTGTAATTAGACTTTTTTTAAATGCTGCCTCTAAACTCTCTTAAAAAAACGAAGATTCTCTATTGGTATCTGTGGTTTAATCAGAGCCTTTACCATTCATGGAATCAACAATTAGAAAAAAGGGGTCATGACCTAGATTTTCTCAATGTAGTCTAAGGTCAACCCACAATACAAGTAAGAATTGTACATCAATAAACATTAATTTAGGATGTACATTTCTAACCTGTTTTTGCTCATTTTGAAAGTAAGCTGTCACGGGGGCTACTTTATGATATGAAGGAGAGATGGACTTGTAATGCAGCAATTGTTTTGTCTGGAGAAGTGTTAGAATAATATAGGAGACAATGCAAAGCCTGTGTTTTACACAAAACTTCCTGTCATCTACACTCTCAGAAAAACGGTACACTGGGGTACGTATAATTTTCCTTAAGGAACAGTTTTGCACCTTAGTAAAAGTTGTACATTATATGGTACAGAAAAGACCTCTTATGATACTGTTCTGTACCTTTTATGGTACAGTTGAAATGAAGGTACACAATTGTTCTAACATAACAGGTTGGACAACTTCTTTATTTCAAGATCTATGAAAATAAATACGACTGGAAAGGCAAAGTGATTTTATGAATAATTTCCATATTAAAACATGAATCATCATTTAAAAGCATGTTTAAAGAAACTCATTATTATTATAAAGTTCTATAATACAAAACAACTGGTAAAACAAAACTACAGGTATTGTAAACTAAACATTTAAGGCGTTTTAAATAAATGTTTGGTAAGCATTTTTAACACTGTTAAGATACAAAGTGTCTTGTCACTTTGGTTGTACCTTTATGGATCAGATTTGTACCTTTGATGAAGGTACAATATTCTATTTGCAGGTTTTAAAAACCAAAGGTACATTTTGGTTTCCCATGGTACAATTCATGTCCTTAAAGGAACAAACTGCAGTGGTACAAATTTGTTTCTTTGTCTTAAGGTTAAATTCTGTCCCATAAAAAAGATACTGCCCCAGTGACAAGGGTTTGTACCTTCTTTGGTACAACATTGTAGCATTTGTTCTGAGAGTGTACTGTATAGAGATTCTGGGTTTGCATCTCTTTCATATTTACTTTAATTTATGTGCAAATGAATGGTCAAAACCACAGAGAGAATGATCTAGTACACTAGTACACTGCAAAAATATCTATAAATTAGCAGTTCACTGTATTTTGTAATATTTTTTTTATATTTGTGCTTTTGAATTGCATTGTGGGACCTTGGTCTTTCTTCCAAGACGTTTCTTCCAACAATTTTTAACCTTGAAACATTTAAAAAGTGATTTTACTTCACATTTTAATAGCTTTAAGTAGTATGCATTCGGAAAGAATTGATAGCGCTTCACTTTTTCCACATTTTTTTATGTTACAGCCTTATTCCAAAATGGGTTAAATTAATTTATTTCCTCAAATTTTTAAACACAATCCCCCATAATGACAATGTGAAAAACGATTTTTTTAAATTGTTGCAAATTTATTAAAAATTTAAAAGCTGAAAAATCACATGTACATCAGTATTCACAGCCTTTGCCATGAAGCTCTAAATTGAGCTCAGGTACATTCTGTTTCCACTGATCTCTCATGAGATGTTTCCGCAGCTTCATTGAAGTTCACCTGTGATAAATTCAGTTGACTGGACGCGATTTGAAAAGGCATACACCTGTCTTTATCCACAATCCCAGGGTTGACAGTGCATGTCAAAGCACAAACCTAGCTAAAGACAAAGGAATTGTCTGTGGACCTCAGAGACAGGATTGTCTCAAAGCACAAGGCTGGGGAAGATTACACCAAATTTCTGCTGCTCTGAAAGTTCCAATGAGCACAGTGGCCTCCCACCAGGACTCTTCCTAGAGCTGGCCGGTCATCTAAGCTGAGTGATCAGGGGAAAAGGTCACTGGGGTGACTGTTCATCTTCCAGCAGGATAATAACCCAAAGCACACTGCCAAAATATTAATAGAGTGGCTTCACAACAACTAGGTGAATGTCCTTGAGTGGCCCAGCCAGAACCCAGACCTAAATCCTATTGAACATCTCTGGAGAGATCTGAAAATGGCTGTACACCGTCTCTTCTCATCCAACCTGATAGAGTTTGAGAGGTACTGTAAAGAGGAACGGGCAAAAATTCCCGAAGACAGGTGTGCCAAGCTTGTGGCATCATATTCAAAAAGACTTGAGGCTGTAATTTCTGCAAAAGGTGCATCAACAAAGTATTGAGCAAAGGCTCTGAATACTGATGTACATGTGATTTTACAGCTTTTTTATTTTTAATAAATTTCTTTTTCCACATTGTCATTATGGGGTATTGTGTTTAGAATGTTGAGGAAATAAATGAATTTTATCCATTTTAGAATAAGGCTGTAACATAAAAAAAATTTGGAAAAAGCGAAGCGCTATGAATACTTTCTGAATGCACTGTATATTTTGGGTTGTTGAAGTACCCTTGTAATAAACCTTATAATAAACTTGCCAGTACATTTTACAGCCTTATTTCTATATATATTATTTCCTATACATTATATTATTTCAAATGACTAAAATGTCAATAAAAGTCTATAGAGTTAAATTTTTAACATCAAAAGTTGACTGAGCAGAGATCAACATCCCATAATGCAATTCACAACCGTAAATAAATGAAAAACATACATCACAAAATACAGAAACTGTTCATTAACAGATTTTTTTTACAGTGTAGACATCTTTATCACACGACTACATCATATTGAAACCAAAAAAGGAAATGTTTCGTTTAAAGGCAGCTTGGTTTCATTAAGAGCAGTTTTTGGACTAAAAAGGAACTTGCAGGCTGTTACTGTAGTACAATGACCTCTTCTAAGTAAAAACGCTAGATTTAGGAGAATGTACTTGTCGATTCATGACTCTTTCTTCGAGAATTTAGAAATGAAAGAACCCTTTTCTGCAAAAAAACTCTTTTGGAACCATTATTTTTAAGCGTGTGAATTGGCTGCAACTAAGTTTACAGTGTGAACGCTTCAATTCACAATACTGACAACAGTTTCCTACAGTTATTCCTTTTTTTTTTAATATTGAGTATTTCTATGCAGTTCAGAAAGCTGTAAATGAAAGTGAGGGGATCTGTAAAAGCAGTGATGATGGAGTTGTGAACACATGCAAACACGCTCATGCACACACAGACATGCCAGACAGAACTCATAGAAACACGGCCAGCAAACATGGAGTTCATAGATCGGCGCAAAACAGGCTGCAAGACCACCAGAGGAAACGAAAGTGAGAGGCTGAGTGCCCAAAACAAGTACGCCGTTTAGCAAACACAACTGCGGGACAACAGCTCGTTCTCCTCAGCACGCCGTTTATGTTGTAGGACGTGGTGCATAGCGAAGCAGCTCTGTAAAACATAGGTGGAGACAAACCAAGGAAGAGAAACTGCACTGGGATTCTGCCAGCTGATCTGCACAGACCTTTGAACTGAGCCACCGGCACCAGGGATTTTCTCGGAGAGCCGTGGACACCTTTTGGGGAGCCAACTGTGTTTGCAGACAGATGAGTGTCTTCTGTTTTATTGCTAGCATCAGCTTTCTCCTGTGCTGCTTCAATGCGTTCATGAGTTCCAGGAAAACGGTGCTCTTTGTGTTCAGGTGTATAAACAGATTCAACATAAGCCCTGCTGGCCCACGCCGGAAGCTTCTCTTCTTCTTCTTCATGGTTCTCGTTCTCGTAAAAAGACAGTTCTTCCTCTTCTCGAAGGGTCTCGGTGTAAGGAGGCCTGGTTTCCACAATCCTCTCCCCGACTGATGTCAGGTCTTCCAGTGCAGAACTGCGGACCAGAAACGCAGCAGGAGGTTCATTCTCCAGAGACAGACTCCTGGTGCGGTCAGGACTGACGGATGTCCGCCGATGATGGGAATGGACGCGTCTATCAGCCCAGCTGCTTCTGAGGAGGTCTTCGTCCCGCTCTTGTATTCTCTGGTGGTCTACGCCGCTCCAGTCCGAGTGTTGATCAAAACCGTCAGATGAAAACCCTGCTGCTAAAGCTAGAAAACAAAGCTGCTATTGGCCTTTACTAATACTAATAATAATACATGTTGCTTTTACCATAAACAGAGAGAGCATCTGTTTTGCTTTTCTCTGCCTAAAAAAAAACCTGATAGAAAACCGGTAGATAAAAGAAAACAAAGTGGTTTGCTGGCCTTTACAGACAAAACAAACAACTGTGATGAACCAGACTTCACACCGAACACAGAAATATGAGCTGGTAGGTGCAATTGAAGAGCAAGTTTGCTGGTAAAATGTTTGTAAAAATGTTGTGTCATGACCCTGTGCAAAAAGAAGTACACTTTAGCATACTTTATACAACTTAATATGATGTCTTCTGACATATATTAACAGATTAATATATATTAAATTCTGTTATTACAACTTAAAAGTCCTATTTTAATTCACTTAAGCAGGAATACCACATAATAATCTTTGTATGTTATTTTTCCATTATTAGTTTTGTTGTCATTGAAATATTGTTAAAGTGTAGAATCAAATGAACTGGCAAGCATTAATGGTTAATTAAATTATTCACGTAAATGTACTAAATATACAACACAAATCCGCTGGGTATTTTATTATATTCAGTGATTGGAATGATAGTACTATAAATAAATGGTGTTACTTCTGGTGATACTTTATTAAGTAACGAGTAATCAAATGAATTACTGTTTCCCCTTTTACAATGCCATTACCGTTACTGACAATAAAATGTGCGTTACTATAATTGAGAACACTGAAGCGGTTTTCATGAGAGCAGCATCTCTCTCAGCCATAGGACCTCTCTTTCTCTGGGGTGTGTGTGTTTGGGGCTGGGGCAGGACAAATAATGTGGTGTCTGATTGGTCTAATGACATTAATTTTAAGAGACACAAAGCTTCACTTACAGTTGAGGTCAGAATTATTAGCCCCCCTGTTTATTTTTTTCCCCAATTTCTGTTTAACGCAGAGAAGTTTTTTTTAACACATTTCTAATCATAATAGTTTTAATAACTCATCTCTAATAACTGATTTATTTTATCTTTGCCATGATGACAGTAAGTAATATTTGACTAGATATTTATAAGACACTTCTATACAGCTTAAAGTGACATTTAAAGGCTTAACTAGGTTAATTAGGTTAACTAGGCAGGTTAGAGTAATTAGGCAAGTTATTGTATAATGATGGTTTGTTCTGTAGACAACTTTTTTTAACTTAAAGGGGCTAATAATTTTGACCTTAAAATGGTTCTTAAAAAATTAAAAACTTTTTTTTTTCTAGCCGAAATAAAACAAATAATACTTTCACCAAAAATAAAAAAAATATTATCAGACATACTGTGAAAATGTCCTTGCTCTGTTAAAGATCATTTGGGAAATATTATAAAAAGAAAAAAAAAATTCAAAGGGGGGGGGGGCTAATAAGTCTGACTTCAACTGTATAAACATTGTTAGCTAGTAGCTACATTATTCTGCTGCATTTGGATACACTAGACTTGTTATTTATTTGTTAAAATATTTACTGGAGAAAACATTTATATTTACTGTATGCTGTATACATGACAATACAATATTATGATTGTTTTCAATAATATTCAGCAAAAAATAATGGAATAAAAGAAAGCTGTTGGAATATGAGCTGTTGGAAAGTATGTATAAGGTGTCATTTATAAGTTCTGTGTTAAAGTTTATAATACTGCAACATCAATTAAATCAAAACAAACAACAAAATTATTAATTTTAAGGAAAGCTCTAAATGTTTCTAAATTAGATCCACTGTTGGACATTGTTGCCGTATGGCAACATATCATAATTTTTTCTTTAATAAATGAATTGTTTCCAAAATTATTTTTACAGCATTTCAAGTTAAGCCATTTTAAGAAAAGAAAAACAGTCAAATATTTTTGTAGAGGGTTAATCACATGTAGAGGGTTAAGTACACGTTTGTAATCAGGTATTTTTCAATATGAATAAAGACAATTAAAATAAAAAGTAATACTTAAAGCATGAAAAAAGATCTTTCAAGAGTTCACACTTAGATAATGCTTGACTATATTAGCAGGTTTGGCATGCTGTCCCGGGAGAGAACCCTGAGCTCGGCGATAGCTAAGCCCAAGGCTCCCGCCTGGTCAATAAGCATGGAGGGATTAGAGATCAGGTAGTTCTCGATAACTTCCAGAGAATAGACTGCCATCTGCGCCAGTTTGTACTTAGTAGGTGCTTATGACTTTAACTTTTGTAGCATGTTTTTTGAGTGTAGAAGGAAACCGGAGTACCCGGGGAAAACCCACGCGAACATGGGGAGAACATGCAAACTCCGCACAGAGAGTGTCGACTGGCTCAGCTAGCGTTTGAACCAATGACCTCATTGCTGTGGGGCAATCGGTGTTAACCACTGGGCCACCGTGTCGCCCAAACTTAGAATTGAGGAGGAGGGAGAAGGGATGGATGAGGGGGTTTCCAAAGCGAAGATGAGGAATGAAGTTTAGGCTGGATATTTTTATTAAATTTGGAATGATCCGATTGGCTAGTTAGTGATTAGTGATAGGGATCAGCTGTAGTAAATCCTATCACACGCTCCTCTCGAAAATAGTTTGTAAAACTTCGCTTAAATTAATGTGTACTTAAGCTTGTTATTCATAAAAATGTAATCCCTTTAAATACATGTAGGTGTTTTTTAATTTCTTTAATGTAATCTGCTTAAATATAAAACACACTGCAAATACACATTAAAGTGAACTTCTTGTTTACAAGGGCAGCACTTAACAAACAGAAGAATGAAATCTTTATTTTTAATATTAAATAATCAGTTTTTTTCAAACACACCTCAGTAATGCCACTGGTACAGCAATAGTTTAATGTCAAACTCCTGCCGTTCCCTAAGCCAATGTTACTAAACAGAGTGATTACTGCACTTCTGTATTGTTTTTAAAGCAAACCTCAGCTCTTTAAAAGCACCTAGTTGCTCCTCATTATTAAAATAAAGAAAATAAATACATCTCTGTGTATTAATGAAACTAAAAAACCAAAACACAGATCCATGACATGGAGTACTACTAGAACAAGATGGAAAAAAACTAAACATGTAATATTTTTTATTAAATATATATATCTACTAGATGATAATACATGAATCATAACATCACAAAGAACCATCACTCTAATAAATTAGTAAAAAGTTGTGCTTTACCTGTGGGTGCCATTCCTCCAGCTTTATGCCGCAAACAGAGACATAAACATAAGTGTCAAGGTTAGAGAATCATACAGTGATTAATATGTAGAGATGCAAGTCAAACACTTGTGCCTAGCAGACCATCAATACTACAGCTCATTTCTTTAACACAAAAGCCACTAATACCTGCAATTACAGCATTGTGACTTGGGAGGAAAAGAGCTTTGGCTGAAATCCGACTTGGCGCAAAGCATTAAATCCAGACTTGGCATAACATCACACCTACGGAGGCCTCTGTGACCAATCACATGGGAACTAAACTGAGAATGGTGCTGCTGGAGTCTCCCTTGAGTTTATTTTCATTTAAAAGCCCGAGAGCTGTCAGCATGCCCCGGCGGTGATGTCAAAATTAAACCGTGTGCTTTTAGACATACATATTACATTACACTTGAAAAAAAACAACCCTTTATAAGTGCGATATTAATTCACAAAATTATATTTATTCCAGGGCTGCACGGTGGCGTAGTTGGTAGCACAATAGCCTCACAGCAAAATGGTCACTGGTTTGAGCCTCAGTTGGGTCAGCTGGCGTTTCTGTGTGGAGTTTGCATGTTCTCCCCGTGTTGGAATGGGTTTCCTAAATTGTCCGTAGTGTATGTGATGTTTCACAGTGATGGTTTCAGCTGGAAGGGCATCCTGTGCGTAAAACATGTGCTTGATAAGTTGGCGGTTCATTCCACTGTGGCCACCCCAGATTTTGATTTGATTTTGATTTGATTTATCTATTTTATAACAGAAATATCATACATAAAATATCTTCAACAAAAAATTATACACTTTAACATGGTCGAAAATAGAGCAGGATGAAGCACAAGCTTGTTGTTTTCCCCACTCCATTACCACTCACGTCATTCGTCTATTACTTAAACTTATTTCTTCTTTTACTTATTTCTTCTTTATCCTTTTGGCATCTTTGACATATTATATGTTTGATTCCATTTGTACATTTACATTTTATAACACAGCCCCTGACCCCCCAAAAAAAACTAAACAAAAAAACATAGTACTACAAATCGCCATTAACTACAATTTCATCATACCTTTCTCATTTTATGCTTTTCAAACACCTTCATCCTTATATTCCTTTAATAGTATACATTTATACAATTAGTCCCTTTATTATATTAATAGTCCCTTTATTATTATATAATAGTCCCTTAGTCCCTTTATTATATAATAAAGGGACTAAGCCGAAAAGAAAATTAATAAATGAACAATTATTCCTTTTTACACTTATTATTATTACATGGAAAATGTTCCATTTATAAAGACACACTGACTGGAAAAAAGTTTTTTTGTCCTGTTTCTAGTCCAAATAGTTGAATATTGTTAAATTAAGAAACCTTTTCTAGACAAGCAAAAATAGTGTCATTTTCAGAAATAATAAAGCAAAATTAAGCAATTTTTTCCCTTAAAACAAGCAATGTGTAAGCAAAATCTACTTACTTTAATGCAAAAAAAATATTTTAAAGCAAAAAAATATATATTTTTCTTACCTCATTGGCAGATTATTTTGCTTGTTTTAAGGAAAAACTTGCTTCATTTTGGCCCATTATTTCCGAAAACAAGACCATACTCCATATGTAGCTTATTATCAATGTTATAAAGTTACTTGGTATGCACATACCATACAAAAGCAGCCCAAATTTTCACCAAATTTTAAGCCAACTGATTTTGTGACTGCATCTCCAAGGGACTTTTAATTTTTAATAAGCCAGCTAAAAAGCTTCTGGTGAACAGTTACTGTACGTCATTATAAATTCGCTGTGTTTAAGATCTGGTTTCTTTCAAACCAATGATCTTCACAGCCGGATTAATATACGATATAAAGTGGGTCTCAGACCAGACAAGAAGCACTGCATTAGATTCCACTGATCCATTCTTTTTTTTTCTTTTCGGCTTATCCCTTTATTAATCTGGGGTCACCACAGCGGAATAAACCGCCAACTTATCCAGCATATGTTTTACGCAGCGGACGCCTTCCAGCTGCAACCCATCACTGGGAAACATCCATACACACTCATTCAATTTTAGCATGTCATTCACCTGTACCACGTCTTTGGACTGTGGGGAAAACCGGAGCACCCGGAGGAAACTTATGCGAACACGGGGAGAACATGCAAACTCCACACAGGAGCCAAGGCTTTAACCAGCGACCTTCTTGCTGTAAGGGGAACGTGCTACCCACTGAGCCACCGCGTCGCCTTCCACTGATCCATGTGGAATATGGAAATATGGAAATTCTGTTTTACCACACTTGTTTCGATGGAGTTTCAGCGCTCAGCTCTTTCATCTCGTTTTATGCTTGAACAACTAAATGAACGCTTAACTCTTTTTTTAATGGACTATTTTTTTTTTTATGAAATGACATGTTCAATGCTGTAAAATTAACTTTATGAAATTGAAAATAGCCAAAATCTACCTTTCACAGCAAATTTATCAGTGGCTGAAAAACACTAGCACTACTTTGTCTGTCTATACAGTGTTAACTCTGAGCCAGGCTGTTTATAATAGAATAGACAGAACAAAAACAACAACAAATTACTGAAGACGCCAAAAATGATAGACGATTACTTCGTTTAGTGCATGTTTGAGGGGGAAAACATATTTGCAACTCTAATTGAAACAAGTACAAACTCATTTTTATTGACAAACTGATATTTTTCTAGTGGGAATGTGCTGACAGCTAGGGTTTGTGCACCCTATAAAATGAAGCATACTTAACTTGATTTTGGCTTTAACAATATAGGTTAGTTTAGTATAGTTGTTATTTTTAAATGAGATAAAGCACATATCCTTTACTGCCAATTATTCAAAAGCAGTTTGAATGTACTTCAGCATTATTAACCTGTATTATAAAATATTGCCAGACAGAGAGAATATAAAACATTGTATGTGCCACCCAACATGCTAGAAGCAACATAATATAATAGCTGCATACATTTCACTATAGGCACACATTTTTTTTAGGATTTCAGAGAAATAAAAGGTGAAAGGCACTTCAAACTGAAGCAAATGCATCCTGCAAGCTTAAGAAATTAGATAAAAACACTGTAAAAAAAATGAGAAAAAGTAGTGTGTAAGGCATCCACATACATAAAGGCACAAAAGGCATTCAAGCAAATCATGTCAGTTAAAAAGAGTAAGCAGTCGGTGGAGCAGAAGGTCCATACCGCTCGCCACTTCTGCACCAGAATCTTCTTTCTCATCCCCTCTTGAATCCTCAGGGCTCTCTATGAAACAATCATTTCAACAGCTTTACACACCAAGCTACTAAAGCAGGTCAGGTGTGCTGTTCACGTCATTAAAGCAAGCCAGAAATGAAAGCTTGAGAGCTGCAGAGTTAGTTGAGTTTCAACGGGCTCTGATGAAAAGAAATAAATGGATGATTAAAGTATAGCTCATTATATAACTATAACTGAAATAGCAACTATAGTGTTCTGAAGTGGAAATAATGGAAATGACAACAATAGAATAATCACAGCAAAGAGGATTGAAATACTGTTGGAATCACTTTTAACGTTTTTTTCTGGTTGATAACTGGTAAACACAGCCAATTAAAATCAGCATGTTTCAGCATTCCTCTGAAATATTTCCCAAGTAATGTTTACCATATCAAGAAATATTTCCCTTATATACTATATTTGTTCTTCTGATGAAACGTTTTTAGTTTGGCTGGATTAAAAGTTAAAACATTTTTTAAGGTCAAAATTATTAGCCCCTTAAGAAATAATAATAATAATAATAACTAATACTAAATGTGTGTATATATATATATATATATATATATATATATATATATATATATAT
>CAIGQZ010004081.1:5264089-5299378 GCA_903798205.1 Danio tinwini
TAATAACTCATTTCTAATAACTGATTTATTTTATCTTTGACATGATGACAGTAAATAATATTTGACTAGATATTTTTCAAGACACTTCTATACAGCTTAAAGTGACATTTAAAGGCTTAACTAGGTTAATTAGGTTAACTAGGCAGGTTAGGGTAATTAGACAAGTTATTGTATAATGATGGTTTGTTCTGTAGATTATGGAAAAAATAAATAGCTTAAAGGGGTTAATAATTTTGACCTTAAAATGGGTTTTAAAAATTAAAAACTGCTTTTATTTCTAGCCAAAAAAAAAAACAAGTAAGACTTTCTCCAGAAGAAAAAAATTATCAGACATACTGTGAAAATTTCCTTGCTCTGTTAAACATCATTTCGGAAATATTTAAAAAAGAAAACAAAATTCAAAGGGGGTTTAATAATTCTGATTGCAACTGTATATATATATATATATAACTAACTAATTCACATATTTCATGAACTGAACCATAATATTAAAATAGGAAATATTTATAATACAAGACAACACATGATGTTTCTATCTCTGTCAGTGACACTGACAGTTAAAATGAGGACATTCACTAAGCGTTTCTGTCACTGTGTTTAATCCTTTCTGTGCATGACTGTTTATTAGATAATGCCACATGCACTGTGATGTGTTTTATAAAGGTAGTACATTTTGAAATAAAAATAGTAAAATGTTTGTTAGGAATTACATTTTTCGCTGGAGGAAACAGCTCTGATTATGAGGTGAGCACTGAGGAAACAGTAGATTGGAAACCGATTGCTCCTATATGAAATTGTGGTACAAGTGATATAAGTGTATCCATAGCAAAGAACTGCAAATAAGCACATTTTATAACAATTTATTGATAAACACACACCTTGTTTACTTGCTCTGCACAGCTGTGGTTTGCTGATCAAATGAAAAACGAAAGTCGGGGAGGAGCCGAACTCTGCCGCCGTTTTTTTATTTCAAATTTAAAGGGGGCAGAGACGATAATTTGGCCTACAGTTTATGAGCTAATTGGAAAAGTTTTAGGGGGGCTACAGCCTCCCTAAAATAGGCCTAGCGACGCCCTTGTTTCTACATATTCATAGTTTCAGAAGGTTCAACTCTTCAGCAAAATGGGAACAAAAACATAACAGAAGCTGTAAAAGGCTTTCCTTTTGCAACCCCCACACACACACACAAATTATATTACCACTTAATTTTAACATTCAATCTGCTCATTTACTCAGTAAGTCCACGATCTATTAAGTTAATATTACGTATTGTTAGTCTCTGAATTCTGAGTAAAGATCATATTCCAAACCAGCATAATAACACGTGTCCTTCAGCTGCATTTGAATGCTGTCATGATAACACACACGCTCTGTTCACACTGCAGAGCTGCTTTAATAGTTCTGCCTGATCAGTTAATCAGTATGTGTGTATTTATTTTGACTGGCTGTCACACACTGAACCTGTTTTCCCACAGAAGCAGCTCACCTTTCATTGGACAGTCTCCTGGTCTCACGAGCCCATTCTCCTTATGGTGATGGTCATTAATGGTCATACCAGAGAGGGAAGAAGCCATGTTATCGCCGGAGTTGTAGTGAGTGTTGGGCGAGGAGCTCAGTAAATCGTGGTGCTGGTCCATAGCAAGTCCAAACGAGGATACTGGCAGAAAGTATAGACGTAAAGAAGGTGGAGCATGAAAAGAAAAAGAGGGAATAAGTTAGTGGTGGCACCAATGAAAATCAGTTCAAAAAGCTCCTGCAAGGCACTGTTTGTTGTGCTCCAACTCCTTGAGGCAAAAATGGCTTTTTAGTGCTGAGAGAAGAAAAAAAACGCCATTTCTGTGAAAAAATATATGCTGCAAATCCACAATCCATTAGCAGAAACCTCCAAAACAACTGTCAGACCAGTTATATGACTTTAATAAGTCAACAGCAGTGCGGTCCTCCACTAACTTTTCGAAGGACAGCGTGGGTTGAATCAATAAACCATCATCAGGACCCGTCTCTTCACACAGAGCTGTCACAAGCTCAATGTAAACAGAGCCAGAGCGCCGGTGTGAACCTGGATATTTATACTGCTAAACATGCCCGACTAGCTTAAGGTTACTGCCATGTGGCCGAAAATAGTGCAGTCAAGCCAACGTGTCCCCACACACCTCCTGCAAGCCTTTCTGTAGACACTTTATTCAAGCCATTGTAATGCACAGAATTACTTAAGCATACCAGTGCATTTTTTCAGGTATGCAAAACACTCACACCTTACATGATGACACAGACTAATAAACAATCAAATCATAGAAAATACTCCTTTTTGCCACTGCAACTTGTTTCTACAGAGTAGACACTCCTGTTTCGGAACATTGAGATGTTAAATGTCATAATAATAATATTCACTCATGATTATTTTCTAATAATACAATGACTAATGTGGAAAATCCACCTGATTAGTGGAGAATATTCAGTTGTCTACCCAGCCCAAAGAGGATTATGCATGTTGGAGGATATATCACAGTCATTCTGATGAATAATTCAATCAACACACACAAGTCATTAAGCAGCGCCCAGGCCTGCAGACATGCTGAGAGCTCATTCTGACATGGAGAACTGCAAACTTTGCTTTCCTCCCTTGTACACACACATACAGTCCGTCCGGAAAGAATTGATAGCGCTTCACTTTTTCCACATTTTTTTATGTTACAGCCTTATTCCAAAATGGATTAAATTCCTTTATTTCCTCAACATTCTACACACAATCCCCCATAATGACAATGTGAAAAAAGAGTTTTGAAATTGTTGCAAATTTATAAAAAATAAAAAAAGCTGAAAAATCACATGTACATCAGTATTCACAGCCTTTGCTATGAAGCTCTAAATTGAGCTCAGGTACATTCTGTTTCCACTGATTATTTTTGAGATGTTTCAGCAGCTTCATTGGAGTTGACCTGTGGTAAATTCAGTTGATTGGACATGATTTAAAAAAGGCATACACCTGTCTATATAAGATCCCAGGGTTGACAGTGCATGTCAAAGCACAAACCAAGCATGAAGACAAAGCAATTGTCTGTAGACCCCCGAGACAAGATTGTCTCCAGGCACAAGGCTGGGGAAGGTTACAGAAAAGTTTCTGCTGCTCTGAAAGTTCCAATGAGCACAGCGGCCTCCATCTTCCGTAAGTGGAAGATGTTTGGAACCACCAGGACTCTTCCTAGAGCTGACCGGCCATCTAAGCTCAGTGGTCGGGGGAGAAGGGCCTTAGTAAGATCAATCACCCGATGGTCACTCTGTCTGAGCTCCAGCACTCTTCTCTGAAGAGAGGAGAACCTTACAGAAGGACAACCATCTGTGCAGCAATTCACCAATTAGGCCTGTATGGTAGAGTGGCCAGACTAAAGCCACTTCCCGCCTGGATTTGCCAAAAGGAATCTGAAGAACTCTCAGACCATAAGAAACTAAATTCTCTGGTCTGAAGAGACTAAAACTGAACTCTTTGGAGTGAATGCCAGGCATTATGTTCAGAGAAAACCAGACACCGCTCATCACCAGGCTAATACCCTCCATTAGTGAAGCATGGTGGTGGCAGCATCATGCTGTGGGGATGTTTTTCAGCAGCAGGAACTGGATAACTAGTCAGGATAGAGGGAAAGATGAATGCAGTAATGTACAGAGACAGCCTGAATGAAAACCTGCTTCAGAGTGCTCTTGACCTCAGACTGGGGCGACGGTTCATCTTCCAGCAGGACAATGACCCAAAGCACACCACTAAAAATCAAGAGTGGCTTCACAACAACTCGGTGAATGTCCTCGAGTGGCCCAGCCAGAGCCCAGACCTAAATCCTATTGAACATCTCTGGAGAGATCTGAAAATGGCTGTACACCATTGCTTCCCATCCAACCTCATCCAGCATACAGATTTTTTATTTTTAATAAATTTGCAACAATTTCAAAAACTCTTTTTTCACATTGTCATTTTGGGGGATTGTGTGTAGAATGTTGAGGAAATAAATAAATTTAATCCATTTTAGAATAAGGCTGTGTAACATAAATAATGTGGAAAAAGAGAAGCGCTATACTTTCCGGATGCACTGTATACACATTCATCTGTGTGCAGTATGTATACACTCATTTATTTAGTTAGTTACTTAACACCAAGAACAAATTTTCACTTTGCTTATTTGCATGCATATTATTAGCATATTGGCTGTTTATTGGTACTTAAAGGGATAGTTTACATAGAAAATTCAATTATTCATTATATGCTCTCCCTTAAGTGGTTCCAAACCTTTATAAGTTTCTTTCAACTGATGAACACAAAAAAAGATATTTTAAAGAAAGTTGGAAACCTGTAACCATTGACTTCCTTAGTAGGAAAAACAAATATATGGAAGACATTGGTTACAGATTTACAACATTTTTTCTTTGTGTTTAACAAAAGAAAGAAACTCATGAAGGTTTTAAGCAAATAAAGGGTGAGTAAATAAGAGAATTTTCATTTCGACAAACCAGTAGAGTGACCACATTGCTAAAACATCTGAAATGTTGATTTGGTCACTCTAAAATCCATCACCATTATTACATCTCAGAACAGTCTTAAGCCTCTGCGCTCCCAAAGAGCGTCTCACGCCTCCAAAAGCCACCGCACATTCCTTGCTTTTTGTCTTTGTCTTCTGAGGTGCAAGTAATTTATTATATAAGGAAAAGGGCCCACAGTGGCTCATTGGCCTTATCTGCAGATGTTTTATGTGATATTCCAGATTTGGCAAGTTTATTTAGTATGTTTGGATGGAAATACAGCTACAGAGAAGCTCAACATCCATGTTTGAAGCAAAAAAAAAGAGATCTGAATACATAGGTTTATTCATTTATTCATTTTCCTTCGGCTTAGTCCCTTTATTCATCAGGGGTCCCCACAGCGGAAAGAACTGCCAACTTATCCAGCATATGCTTTACGCAGTGGATGCCCTTCCAGCTGCAACCCAGTACTGGGAAACACCCATACACACTCATTTACACTCATACACTGAGGCCAATTTTGTTTATTCAATTCAACTATAGCACATGTGTTTGAAATGTGGGGGAAACCCAAGCCAACACAGGGGGAAAATGCAAACTCCACACAGAAATGCCAACTGGGACTTGAACCAGCAACATTCTTGCTGTGAGGCAACAGTGCTAACCACTGTGTCACCCTACAAAGGTTTAATTTCATTTTTTGATAGACTCAACCCTTTAAATACTGATGAGCTTTGTACAGTCACATGCCTCTGTAGGAAACAAAACCAAAAAAGAGTGTATTACTGTATGCACATCATGCAAAGAGAAAAGTAATTACCCTACACTACTAAAAATAATATGGCTTTTGCATCGATGCCATTGAACCTCTTTGGCTTCCTAGAGAATGTCTAAGGGTGTAGAATCGTCTTCAAAGACTCTTTCCTTTAAAGAGCGTTAGTAGAGCATTAACAGCCAGCAGCGTGACTCTAGAGCACACACGCTGATGTATCCCATTAGCATTTATTGAATACTTTCCCTGTTATATCAACACATTGCTCTTCTCTTTGATCTTCTCATTAGTTTCCTTGCGCGGTGTACTCTACAAAAATCCAGAGACATGAAAAAATCCTGGCTGGACTCTCCAGGACATTGCAATGGGCAGTGGGAAAAATCTCACCTGTTTTATGTGCATCTGGCACACAAGCTGTCTGGACACACAGTTTGCACAAGGATTCAGGAACTTTGCTCTCTCACCTTTCCACAAAGCCATTTGCACACTGGGAATGTGATGACTGCTCAACATGTTGCAGCTAAAACCTCATATATACATACAGCTGAAGTCAGAATTATTAGCCCCCCTTTGAATTTTTTTCTTTTTTTTTTAAATATTTCGCAAATGATGTTTAACAGAGCAAGGAAATTTTCACAGTATGTCTGATAATATTTTTTCTTCTGGAGAAAGTCTTATTTGTTTTATTTTGGCTAGAACAAAAGCCGTTTTAATTTTTTTAAAAACCATTTTAAGGTCAAAATTATTAGCCCCTTTAAGCTATATATTTTTTCCATAGTCTACAGAACAAACCATCATTATACAATAACTTGCCTAATTACCCTAACCTGCCTAGTTAACCTAATTAACCGAGTTAAGCCTTTAAATGTCACTTTAAGCTGTATAGAATGTTTTGACAAATATCTAGTCAAATATTATTTACTGTCATCATGTCAACGATAAAATAAATCAGTTATTAGAGATGAGTTATTAAAACTGTTATGTTTAGAAATGTGTTGAAAAAATCTTCTCTCCATTAAACAGAAATTGGGGGAAAATTAATAGGGGGCTAATAATTCTGACTTCAACTGTATATACATGTTGCAGCAAAAACCTCATAATAAAAATAACAACGTCAGTGACTCGCGACCCCCAAATTCCTCAGAGGTGGTTATAAAGATACAAACATTACGCACACAACAATAAGCCAATATAAACACGAGCATATTGACAACACAAAAAAGTACAAATAGGCTATAATTTATATAATAATTAATTTGTTTAATTCAATATTAACCTCACCTAATGAGACAGGGTGTTTTCAGCACAAGTCTAATCTTGGTGTAACTTTGGAGACTCAGAGATCATCCTCAATGTTCAGTTGTGGCTTGTATTTATTTTTTATGTATTTGATTGCTATAAAGGTGTCAGAAAGTTTAACTTGGTGCTATAAAATCAATCTGCTGCAGCTGACGCTATTGCTGTGTTGTTAATCTATCATAAACACACCAATCCCACGGAAAAAATGTAATTCAAAGGCTGATGGCTTTTTATTAGCATGTTTTTTTTATGTAACTATTAACTATTGTTTTGATCTTCGGTGGGTTATGGATAAAATATAGTAATTCTAATTGCTTAATAACATTTATTTGACTTTTGGAAATCACCAAGCGAGCCCCTGTCACTAGCTATGTTTTCATCCAAAAAAGCGAATTAAATGTACTGTATGCTCAAAACTGGATTATCGCATAAAAGCTGTGCGAATAAAGCAGCATTTCCATCCAACGAGTCAAAGAGAACAAAATCGTCACTTCCTGATAAACTGGCGCCAAATATCAACAGTAAAAATGGAATTTGCTGTGATAGGAGAAGCTGAGTGAATCTTTTCTTTATTTAATGAATTACTTTTACCTCAGAGGATAATGCCGACACACACTGAACATCTGGTGGTGTTGGAAGCCATGAAACGCGGCGCACAGACGCTCTTGACAGTTCTGGAGGTCATTAATAATATAATAACACTAATACTGAAATGGTTAAGGCGTTTTAGAATGACCAAAACAACATTTCAGGTGTTTTACAATGTGCTCAGTCACTAGTTTGTCCATTTACACACAGGTTTATCGTCACAAGATCTCTTATAACAAAATCACCTTTTTTAATGCGCATACTGGAATTTGTTCGGCAAAAGTGTTTCCATCGTAGTTTATGCGCATCTTTTCTTATTGAATTAAAAGTTTTTCCTACTTAGTTATCCGCATATGTTTTTATATGCGCATTTTCAAAATTTATGCAAATCTTGGTTTATCCATCAACAGGTTTTTATTTGCACATAAAAATAGGTGGATGGAAACGTAGCTATTGTCCCGCAACCCCCCACATTTGGAACCACTTCTGTAACACACCAAAAAAGATAAATACTATAAATATTAGGGGTGTGAACCTGGTCTCACGATTCGGTTCGGTTACGATTATCATGCCATCGATTCAGTTCAATTCGATATCTTGGTGCATCACGGTGCATTGACTATGCTTTCCATACATAACTAGATTTTTTTCTTTACAACACAATAATTTTTTTTTTTATTAAAATCTATAAATATGTTTATATTTATATATTACTTGTAATACAATTTTGTCCTTTAATACAAACAGTATTATATATGAACTGTACCTTTAATTTTACCTGCTAAAAAAACTATTCACTCTTTGTGAATGTTTTAGACAAAACTCCAATACAGCACGAGCATTCATAACAAACAAACTATGTAAATATTATCCCGCTTGCTTTTTGAGCACTGGCAAGTTCTTACACCCCTATGATTGGTCATTGTCTTCACCCGCTCAACAGAGAAGGCTGTGATTGGCTTTAAAATGAAAGCAATGTTCACCCATGAGTGACCCAGGAAAAACAGCCGCGGGTCAGTCTATATGCGCATAATACGCGGTTATCAGGTAATCCGTAATAGAATAAATACAATACAATAAACTTGCACCACAGGCACGCTTGTGTCTGGATCCACAAGTATCGCTTTAACAGCCGAGAGGAGAGGAAAATTTACCTCATGAACATGCCTACAGGTTTTACAGCATTTCTCCCTAGTAATAAAATATTGGTTCGTGCGTTACCACTCCTCAGTGTCAGTGAAAGATTTGCTATTTAAGTAGTAGGAGTGTTTTATTTACTCACCCTCGCCTCCTTCGCCATAGTATTCTACAGCGTCATCGCGCGTAGGGGATAAATGACGTCAGTTCGTAATAACCGGTTATGATATCGAATATGAACCGATATCGAATTGTCCCCATCTGCATCGCGGTGCACCTAAGAAACGATTAATTTTGACACCCCTAATAAATATGACTACACTGTAATTTTACGGTTTATTTCTGGCAGCTGGGGTGCCGAAAAAAAACTTACATTTTAATTTCTGGTAAGTTTCTGTAATTCAACCTCTGTTATTTTACAGTAAATTTCTGTAATTTAACGACCGTTGTTTTACTTTTTAGTCTGGCACCCCAGCTGCCGGAAATAAACTGTACAATTACAGATTTTTTACAGTGTATATTAATAAGTATTCTGATTATTCTTATAGGAGTGCTGCAATTGTTTGTTGTATTAAATGTACAAGGACTTTTTTGATTGGCTGTCAATGTTTTTATTAGATAAAGTTAATGATAAGAATTATTAGAAAATTCAAGTGTTCAATGTTCAACTTATGGCAATGCAACAATTTAAAAAATGTGTTAGCAAATGTTAACACTGAGACAACTAAATGCTGTAGAATTATTGTTAGTTTATGTTAATGTTGTTAACTAATGATAATCACAATTTTGTGAATTGACATGAATCTTACATTTAAGAATGTCTTACGTTTCATGTCACAGTTTTACATTAATTACAGTGACAAATCATTAATCACAATCATGCCATCCAATACAATGTACAAATAATCCAAATAACATCTTGTTCTTTAAAGACAGAGCATCTGGCCATGTCACACTGATCATGTGAACGCTGTTGTGCAAATATGCTTATTTGATTAGTGCCAAATAGTGTATAATATGTTAATTATATTTATGTCATAACTTAAATTCAATTTTAAATCCCTGATGTTCAGTGTGTTCTCAGACATATAATATATCTCCAATGACCTTTCTGAAGCACGAGTTAACAGCCCTTTTAAACATGTCCCAACTACACCCTATAGTGAAAATATATGTGTAGTTTTACCACATGCCTCCAAGGGCACTTGAAGATCTAACCAAGCACATCTGTTCCATTTACTGCGATGGTGCCTTATATTGTGGAAGTAAAAGCATTAAAAAAGAGCACAGTGCGTGTGCATGTTGAAGGAATGAGCATGATGAACTTGGCTCATGGCTCTTCTGCTAAATAAACCCATATAAAGAGGGTGTGTTTGCGTCTAGAGCAAGCGCAAGATCAACAGAGATGTTTGCACAGCACCTGGGATACTAAAGATGTATTTCCCACATAGCACACATATAAAGCCATCAGATGTGTCAGTGACTGAACAAAGATGTTTAGTTTGCATTCCTGTGTTGACAGATGAGGTGAGCGTTAGCACGGATAGTTGCCTGGACACAAGATCAGATCACACTTATCTTTGCTTCTTTATTGCCTTTATTAATGGCTAGCATGTGGCAACAGTTGAAGCTCTTCAGTTTTAATTTGAAACAGTCAATATAGGGTACAAATTTAATTATTTTAATCATCATACTAATTCAAAATGCTATTTTCTGAAAATAATTCAGAACCAATAATAAAACAGCCATAACCTAATAAATTATTAACAAGGACACTGTATCTGATCAGCAAATTCTTACTAAGTAAATGCTGTAGAATTATTTGTCTTATTTGTTTTATTTCGGGTAGAATATAGTTTAAAATTTTTTAAAAACCATTTTAAGGTCAAAATTATTAGCCACTTTAAGCTATTTTTTTTGATAGTGTACAGAAAAAAAACACCATTATACAGTAACTTGCCTAATTATCCTAACCTACTGCCTAGTTAACCTAATCAACCTAGTTAAGCCTTTAAATGTCACTTTAAGCTGTATAGAAGTGTCTTAAAAAATATCTAGTCAAATATTATGTGCTGTCATCATAGCAAAGATAAAAAAATCAGTTATTAGAAATTAGTTATTAAAACTATTATGATTAGAAATGTGTTGAAAAAAATCAGAACAGAAATTAAACAGCAATTGGGGAAAAAATAAACAGGGGGGCTCATAATTCTGACTTTAACTGTATTTCCTTGTTATTACAGCATTTATTCACACCTTTTATTCAAAATGAGACCCTTTTAAAGGTAATTCATTAAACAAAAGGAATTTAATTAAATCCTCTTGAATTTACAGCTCATATTGTTCAGCGTAAATTTATTTTACTTGCAAAAAATCTGTTCCAAATAAATAAATTGATCAGCTTTTCATGCTGCAATGATTTTTCAATAGACGTAAATACATATGTAGATGTAAAAGTGTTAGACATGGAAAAAAATCTAATTATTTCTTTCATAGTTATTTCAAGTTTTGACACACTAATTTAACTTGACAGATAATGTCATTTATTTATGCAGACATTCTAGAAAATATGTAGACCGGGACTGTATGTAAATGTAATTTAACAGCTAAAGTACTCCATAAATAGCCAGATCTAAAATGAGCTAACACATACACAAAAAAGTAAGGTCCAATTTATTTTAATATACAATTCGCGTTATTAACAAACCATTAACTAAGACTTTTAGATCAATAAATTAACTGCTTATTAATAGTTAAATGGTTTTAGGTATTGGGTAGGATTAGAAATGTAAAATAAGATACGTTGTATGTGCTAATAAACAGCTTAATAATATGATGGTAATAAGTCAGTAGTAAATGGTGTGAATTTAACTAAATTTACTTAAAGTTACCAAAAGTTTTTTTTCTTAAAATATTGTTCATGAATCTCTTCAGTAATGGTGTCTATTGAAATTCAGTTCAGTGTAAAACAACAAACGTAGTTTGATAAATCCATCCATCCTATCTATTTACTTTAACTCAAACAATGCTTGGCTTTTTTCTCCAGTATATCAATCAGCATCAAAGCAGACTCTGTGAATCATCTCGATAGTCTGATTTACACTTCTACTTCAGACTAGACTGTGTGCTACTTATAGATGCAGTTGATGGCTTACTTGTAAACTTTCACTTCCCCTCTCATTGAATCCCATGAAACTGTAGTTCAGAAAGATGTGGGAGCATTTGATTCATCTCATAAAAGGTCAAGACATTACGAAACAAAGCTCCCACTGTTACACTGACAGGATGTCAACAAACTCCTGGAATTTTGAAGCTTTTCCCTGTGTGGTGCTTATAGTTTTGTAGGACATCATAGTATCTGTGCTTACAAGTTACTTCCTAACACCAAGAAATCAAGTCAATATGTGAAATATAAAAGTTAAAACATTGTGTACCCTTTAATTATTTTATACCTCACAGTGGCAAAGTCTGAAAGCCAGTTTAGGTAGACCAATCATTTCACATAAAGAATCAAGTAGTTTTTCCACAAACTGATTAGTAAATACTAATGTACAAGTGGAGCATACAATATTTTGAACTTTGTAACTAACAACAATACTAATATACAAAACCGATAATAAAACTTCTGACCTGTCACACAGAGAATTCTGGCCATTTCTGTTCAATGTGTCATTGTTTTTCATTGTAAATTATAAGATGATTCAACCGGACTGATTTTAAATTATGATGATAATGCAAGTGATTCATGTTATGCATGAATCTAAAATATAATGTGACTTTCTAACAACCAAAGCAGTTTTTTTAACCATACCTTTCTGATATTTGAGACTGATGTGGATACTTTCATTCATTGATCATTCATTTTCTTTTTGGCTTAGACCCTTTATTAATCTGGGGTTGTCACAGCGGAATGAACCGCCAACTTATCCAGCATATGTTTTACGCAGCGGATGCCCTTCCAGCCGCAACCCATCACTGGGAAACATCCACACTCATTCACACACACACACTCATACACTACGGTCCCAATTCACCTGTACTGCATGTCTTTGGACTGTGGGGGAAAGCGGAGCACCTAGAGGAAACCCCCACCAACACGGGGAGAACATGCAAACTCCACACAGAAACGCCAACTGACCCAGCCGAGGCTCGAACCAGCGACCTTTTTGCTGTGAGGCGAATGTGCTACCCACAGCGCCACCGCGTCACCCCTGGATTCTTTCAATTCAAAATATTAATATGGCTTTAAAAATCTACTGATTTGCTGGTGTAATGGTCGCGCAGTGGGTAGCACGATCGCCTCACAGCAAAAAGGTTGCTTGTTCGAACTTCCGCTGGGTCAGTTCGTGTGGAGTTTGCATGTTCTCCCTGTGTTCACGTGGGTGCTCCGGTTTTTCCCACAAATCCAAAGACATACGCTATAGGTGAATTGGGTATGCTAAATTATCCGTAGTGTATGTGTGTGAATGAGTGTGTGTAGATGTTTCCCATTGATGGGTTGCGACCCCAGATTAATCAAGGGACTAAGCCGAAATGAAAATGATTGAATGAATGAATGAATCTGTTGATTTGCATTTCTGCAAACAAATTTCTACACAGGCAGAAGGACTGTCCTTTAATATTTCTGTCATAAAACAATATGAAATGTTTAGCTACTTACATGACCTTATCTCTATAAGTTGCCATAGTAACTGAGTTTGAACTATCGCAAATTTGATTTATGAAACAGAATCCGCCATTAATAAATCTGACTTACCTAAATAAGCCTGGCTTTTTCTCTAAGCTTGGTTTATGGAACAGCGCCCTGGCATTCAAACTACATGATTTCTAGTCTTTTTTTGCGGATCCATTTTGACAACAATATCACGTATAAAAAATATTTATTTACTTATTTTATAATATTTATTTATTTATAAATATTTATTTGTTAATTTTAGGATACTTATTTATTTATTTCATTTATTCATTCATTTTCTTTTCGGCTTAATCCCTTTATTAATCTGGGGTTCCCACAGTGGAATGAACCGCCAACTTATCCAGCATATGTTTCACGCAGCGGATGCCCTTCGAGCTGCAACCCATCTCTGGGAAACATCTACACACACTCATTCACATTCATACACTACAGACAATTTAGCCTACCCAATTCACCTGTACCACATGGGGGAAACCGGAGCACCCGGAGCAAATCCACGAGAACGCAGGGAGAACATGCAAACTCCACACAGAAACACCAACTGACCCAGCCTAGGCTCAAACCAGCGACCTTCTTGCTGTGAGGCGACAGCACTACTTACTGCGCCACTGCGTCACCTTATTTATTTATTTATTTATATATTTATTTATTTATTTTAATTTATTTATTTATTACAATGCTAATGAAAATGAAAAGTGTAACTTTTAAAACTCTCTTTCATACTAACAACCAAAAGAACAGCATCAAACATAAGAATTTTTGATGGGGAAAACCTAGCAATCCCTGTTTCTCATCAATGCTGGTTACAGTGTTGAAGGCAGACAATCTAGATCTAAATCGTGTGCATGTACAACAACTCAGCAGCAGGTATTATTTGTTATGTAACCACGCAAATCTGCGATCAGTACATCTGATCATGTCAAAAACGACTTGGTTGGAATTAGCGATAAACCCATGGATGGCATCAGGAGAGGTCTGAGTGAGGTTATTTGCTTGTTGATCTGGCACCCCACTGGAAACTGGCACGCGCTGGGTTTGTGCAGTAGAATAGCTGAATGTCTGTGACGCTCTCATCACGCTTCACTAACCTTGCATCCCTGACCTAAATTTGCTCAGCATCGCTATGAAGCAGTTACTCTCATGCCTTTTCTCTACTCTCCATCTGCATGGCCAGTTATATTCGGATTCAAGCACTGGCCCCATCACAAAAACATATACAGTACACTCATATAAAAGACTGCTTGAGACCCTGGCAGTCCATGTAGAGCCTACTTATGGATTAGATGACGAGAATACAGACTGTAAATCTAATGGCATAAACTGTATTTTGAGAGCTCTGGTGACATAAGCAACTTCTGTGCTCCCACTGAGATGTGAAATGACTCTTATGATGAGTCACCACCTTATGAACAGGGTGTAGAGAGCTTTCACTGGGCTGTAGTCAAAGACCAATATTACATTCAGAAAACTGTGTATATACTGCCTCTGTGTTAGTTATTTTTATTTTCAAAAATATTCTATATTAATGTAATAATATTAAATTTATTTTGTTAATAATATATTACATTAAGTGGAAAATTACATCAAGTGGAATTAATGTCTTACACTACATAAAAAAGTATATTGTTTTTTAAAGATACTGTAAATTATCAACTGTTTGTTAAATACGTTTTATTTTTAATTATTACAACATCAAACAATTAGTTAATAAATATTACTCTTGCATCAGCACACATAATATATATGTATTTATTTATATTCAGTAAATAAAAAAAATATACAAAGCTATTAACATGTGCATATGTCTACTGTATATATATATATATATATATTTATTGTTCATTCATTCATTTTCTTTTTGGCTTGGTCTCTTTATTAATCAGGGGTCGCCACAGCGGAATGAACCACCAACTTATCTGGCATATGTTTTATGCAGCGGATGCCCTTCAGCTACAATCCAAACTTGGGAAACACCCATACACTCTTGCATTCACACACATACACTAAAACCAAATTAGCTTATTCAATTCACCTATAGCGCATGTGTTTGGACTTGTGAGGGAAACCGAAGCACTCAGCCAACACGGGGAGAACATGCAAACTCCACACAGAAATGCCAACTGACCCAGCTGGGGCTTGAACCAACGACCTTCTTGCTGTGAGGCGATCGTGCTACTCACTGCACCACCATGACGCCTTATAGCTATTGTAATGCTTATAATACATTATAAAAAATAACATTCTCATTTGAAACATTTGCATTTTGAAAACAGCTATACAAAATTATTTAACTCCAGCAATTTTGTGTGCAAAATACAGATGTAAAAGTTCTTTCTTACACTGAAGCTCATAAAATGGTTCATCAGGTCTTGCAGAAACTTGTGAAGTTCATGCAGCTTGAGTCCTGCTATCATTACAGCTATAGGGCTGGGCAATCTGACAAAAATCTCATATCAAGATATAAGTCATCTCATATCCTGATAACAATAAATAATCCTAATATAGCACCATTTCTGTAAATTGAATCAATTAATAGTTTTTGTATAAGGACTATTTCCTTTTTATGTTAAAAAAGTATATACTCAGAAGTGTGTTTATTATGTGATCATATTTCTCACTTTATTCAAAATTGAAGTTTGATTAAAAATTTTGAAATTTTAAATATTCATATAATACAAATTATCTTTTTAAAAAATGAATGATTACAGGTCCAACATAAAAATATAAATAAATCCAAAATGTAATCATTGTATTTTCAAGATTGCAACTTTCTCATGATACTATTATCCATTTTTCTTTCTGCATCTTCATAATAGTGTAATATTGCATTATAAATTATGAAAAATATATAACAGGCCCGTAGCCAGCCTGGTAAAAGGGGTGGTTCTCTTTTTTCTCAAAAACTGGACTTTTTTGCAGTTATTCGCCTCATTTTCCATTTAATCATGAGGTTTAAATACATTTGGTCACAATTTTAGTTGGATTAGCTTGTCGAATGGTCATCATAATCACTTTTTGATGTACTAAAAATATTTCCCAAAGATTCAGACTAAAGAAATATATACAGTTGAAGTCACAATTATTAGACCCCCTTTAAATTTTTTTTCTTTTTTTAAATATTTCCCAAATTAAGTTTATTAGTGCAAGGAAATGTTCACAGTATGTCTGATAATATTTTTTCTTCTGGAGAAAGTCGTATTTGTTTTATTTCGGCCAGAATAAAAGCAGTTTTAATTTTTTAACAACCATTTTAAAAATTATTAGCCCCTTTGAGCTGTAATTTTGTTCAATGGTCTACAGAACAAACCATCATTATACAATAACTTGCCTAATTACCCTAACCTGCCTATTTAACCTAATTAATCTAGTTAAGCATTTAAATGTCACTTTAAGCCGTATAGAAGTGTCTTGAAAAATATCTAGTAAAATATTATTTACTGTCATCATGGCAAAGATAAAATAAATCAGTTATTAGAAATGAGTTATTACAACTATTATGTTTAGAAATGTGTTGAAAAGATCTTCCCTCTGTTAAACAGAAATTGGGGAAAAAAATAAACAGGGGAGCTAATAATTTAGGGGGGCTAACAATTCTGACTTCAACTGTATATATATATACATATATAATATTATATATATACATATATAATATTGTATATATATATATATATATATATATATATATATATATATATATATATACAATATTAAAATACAAATTTAATTATTATCATATATCATTACAAAAAAGTAGCCTATTGTTATTTATTAGGCAACCTGAATAACAACCTGAATTTGGCCATTTGAATAATAAACAATTAAAACAATAATAATAATAATATTTTATTAATAATAATAATAATAATAATAATAATAATAATCATGTAATAAAGAGCTTCACAATTTTATTCTAGCCTCTATTGTAAAAAAGTAAAAACAACAACAGTAAAACAAAATTAACTTTAATATAAGCCAATTTTGGTGCTTCGCGTCTTTTCATTGTTAATTTTTTCTTTTAAGAATAAGGTCCAAGATTTCGAATAAAAGTTACTTGTAAAATGTTTTCTCTATTTAACAACAATATAGTAGGTCAGTAGTGAAAGTTGACTTCACTTACATCAGATTCTGCGTTAAAGCCTTGGATGGGTTATTTCCACAACAATTTTATGATGGCATAGCAGTAAAAATAGAACAAATGAGCTCTTATATGGGGCAAATTCTGGACCTTTGTCAGTGGGGGTGGGTCTTTCGAACCACTTGAACCCTCCCTGGCTACTGGCCTGTATAAATAAACAATGCATTTTGTGACACTATTAAATAAACGATAATAGTATAATATGAAATGACAAATGATATGAAATATTTATTTTTTCCATACTAAATATGTCATCATATTGCACAGCTCTAATTACAGCACATGCAGGATCATTTAAATAATTAATTCTGAAATCTCTATTAGTCTTGTGATTCATCTAATCACTCATGTTCATATCATTTCTATACATTTATTTTATGTACAGTTGAAGTCAGAATAATTAGCTCCCCTAAGAATTTTTTTTCTTTTTAAAATATTTCCCAAATGATGTTTAACAGAGTAAGGAAATTTTCACAGTATGTCTGATAATATTTTTTCTTCTGGAGAAAGTCTTATTTGTTTAATTTCAGCTAGAATAAAAACAGTTTTTTAATTTTTTAAGAACCATTTTAAGGTCTATATTATTAGCCCCTTTTAAACAATTTTTTTTTTCGATAGTCTACAGAACAAACAATTGTTATACAATAACTTGCCTAGTTACCCTAACCTGCCTAGTTAACCTAATTAACCTAGTTAAGCCTTTAAATGTCACTTTAAGCTGTATAGAAGTGTCTTGAAAAATATCTAGTCAAATATTATTTACTGTCATCATGGCAAAGATAAAATCAATCAGTTTTTAGAGATGAGTTATTAAAACTATTATGCTTAGAAATGTGTTGAAAAAATCTGCTCTCCGTTAAACAGAAATTGAGAAAAAATTAAACAGGGGGGCTAATAATTCAGGGGGGCTAATAATTCTGACTTCAACTGTATGTTTCTTCAATAATATTTTTATCGTATTTCATGTCCAAATAGTAAGCAAGGACTTTTGTGCACCACTTTACATATGCTTGAGTTCATGGCTAAGCACATTCCAGAACAGTCATGCTTGGGCTCTCGGGGCAAAGCACCATGTGGATGCATGTAGACGTGGATTTCTGGAATTCTGCTCATCAGCTTCTGTCAGAGTCTCTGCAGCTGCAAATTCACCTCACATTACATGAACCACTGGCTCTGTGGCAGCGATGTGCCTGATCACAGCCTCTCATGCCAGTGAGTTTGAGGAGACTGCTGTAGAAAAGCCCTCCGTCAGTGCTGTGCCAATTAAACACTCATGCAAACGGCGCTCAGAGACACTTCACATGGCAATATGTCAGAGATTTTATGCTCACTTTGTAAGCCTGCCCACATCACTAAACCACAACAATTTGCTCAGATGTTTTGTGGGGTTTAGCGACCTTAAAAAATAATAAGCTCGGCTAGTATCTATAATGATGCAGCTGAGCAATTTATGTTGTGTAATTTTCTTTAGTTCTTCGCATCAGATATGTTTACACATCTGGCACAGAACAGCAATCAGTGTGATTATTTTTTATTCTTTCTGCAGAGGAAAGATGTTTGACTATAAGTACATGGAAAAATTGCTTGATTCAGTGGCTCATTATGTTGTATAATGCTACAGTATATGGTTTCTACTTAAACTGCACATCAGAAGGGAATTTGGAAGTAAATGAAAGGATGTTTCCTCCACAGAATACTTGTGAATACAGAATAGATGTGTTCATAGATAACAAATTCATATCTGTATAGGCATGGGACGATAACCGTTATCAAGGTATACTGCGGTGTACTTCTGCTATACTGGTATGTGTACGTTTTTCTATTTCCTTTTTTTTTGTTTTGTTTTTTAGGACAACAGCATCTCCAGCAGAAAATATATCCAAAGATGCTGTTTTAAATTGTAAAGAAATCTGTGTTTTTGACAGCAGAAGTTAATGATTCGTTTGAACATCTGACATGTTTACTGCTCCAAAATATTTTAAATGTTTCTCAAAATAAAATATATTGGGCCTGTTTCAGTAAGGTTCAAGCAACTCAGAGTTTAAACTTGCCCTCAACAGTAAAAACAGAATTTACTGCGGTCGAAGAAGCTGCATGAATCTTTTCTTTATTTAATAAAGGACTTTCACCTCAGAGGACAATGCTGACACACAATGAATGCGCGGTAGTGTTTAAAGCCATGAGTCGCGTAGAACAGACGCTCTAGAGGTAATCAATAATATAATAACATTAATACTAAAATGGTTAAGGCGTTTTAGAATTTCAGACATTTCAGATGTTTTACAATGTGCTCAGCCTGCTGGTTTGTCCATTCACACAAATTTTCATCATCGTATGATCTCTTATAACAAACCTTTTTAATACACATACTGGAATTTGTTCAGTAAAAGTGTTTCCGTCATAGCGCATCTTTTCTTATCGAATATGCTTCTCAGTTATGCTCATGTTTTTATGCCTATTTTTTTTAAAGTTATGTGCATCATAAACTTCCATGTAAAGCTGCTTTGACACAATCTACATTGTATAAGCGCTATACAAATAAAGATGAATTGAATTGAATCTTGGAGTTTCCATCAACTGATTTTTATGCGCATTTCTAAAATGCACATAAAAAATAGGTGGGTGGAAACATGAGGCTAAGGCCAGAATTACCACTTCATTTTAATAAAAGGGGAGGAGACCATCAAAAACTCAGTTTAGAGGATAAAACCTGCTCCTGAGTTAAAGTTACCTCTCTTTCAGAAACAGGCTTGACTTACCCTGCTTTCTCCAGATTGACAAACCTGCCATTTTGAAAACCCAGAGTTTCTCTCATTTCAGGGTTAACATACTCTGAGTTTTCACTTAACCTCCTTTCTGAAATGGGGCCATTGCCTTTAAAGGGGAAACCATACATTTAACCATACATTTTAAAATAATATATATGTTATATTATTATTATTATTATTATTATTATTATTATTATATAATATATATACTGGCCCATGCCTAATTTGTATTCTGATTTTTTATGATCACAATTGGCCCTTTGCTAAGGGTCTGACTGACAGGTGATCTGGCTAGTCATAATGCCAATACTGTGTGCTCCCAATTACTATACACCATTTTGCATTGACAAATAGTGGAGTTTAGTACATTCACAAAAATTGTAAGGCTCTTGTATAGGTTTTGCAATGCAGGTTCCCAGACACTATGTTTTGTTGTTATAGTAAGTATAGAAATAAAAGTAGCCTCTGTACAGTTTCTAATGATCTGCTACAGCCTTACTCTTGCCTTTACAACTAAAATTAACAGTGAGTTTGTCAACCCAACTAAACATGTCATACACTCTCAGAAATAAAGGTAATCGAGCTGTCACTATAGTGGTACCTTTTCAAAAGGTACAAATTTGTACCTAAAAGATCCATATTAATACCTCAAGGGTACATACCTTGAACAAGTACCTACATACCTAAAAAGTACAAAAGTGTTCCTCTTAAAATTTTTGAGGTACTAATATATACTTTTGCGGTACCAATATGGACCCTTTAGGTACAAATGTGTACCTTTTGAAAAGGTACCACCCCAGTTACAGCTTGCGTACCTTTATTTCTGAGAGTGTAGACAGCAGATTTTAATCTACAAAGCTCTAAATGTGTCAGTCATCTTTGACACCTGTTGTTATCCTCAGCCTCATTCACCAGGTCAGTTATGCAAATATGCTTTCACACAACTCACACTATTTTACACAGTTTCCAGTTACCTTTTGAAATGTTTTATGAAATGGTAAATAGCTTCTACAATGAACTATTTATTAATTTAAAACAGCTTTGGGTTGTGCTTAGGTAATGTAAATGCCTAATGAAGATACAAGGCGGTCAATGAGAATTTCAGGTGCCATATTGCTTGGTTAAAAGAAGAAAAAGGGGGAGAAGAAACACACCTTGAGAGGAAGGCAACCAGCAAGATTTAAAAAAATAATGATGAAAAAAAGATTATAATCCATCCATCGCAATGACAAATATTTCATACCATCAAACAGCAATCGCTCAGTGGCAAACCAAAATCAATATGTCAAGTCAAATTAATGATGAAAAAGGGTAAGGCAACCCAATAACAACCAGCAAGGCGTTTCTAGACACCTCAAAATCCTCAACTCAACCCCCATTTTAAATCGGATTAGAGTCCACAGGGATGTAATGTAACACCGTGATAATAAACTGTAGATTCCGCTACCAGAACGACCTCATGTGCGAAGACAAAGAATAATGCTGTTTCTAAATCAAATGCATCCCTATGATTAGACAACTGTACTCCCGACGAAGAAAGGCGTTGCATGCCATTATTGGAGAACCGAAATCAGCATTTGGTCAGCGACGAATGGTTACCGTCGTCTTTAACAGCCTAGAAACGGGCAGTTTATGATTTCTACTGAGCCACCAGCGTGATTTGAGACACAGACACTGTGATGGCTGAATTCAGACACATGAACACAATTCCGACGACATGCAGAGCTGGAATCATGGCCGCATCTCTCTGCTCTTAGAGATGGAGGGAGGAGGTGCGCTCCAACAAAGCATCCTTCAGCACCAAAATCGATATACAATGAGCTTGAACTTACGGTGATATTCAGTTCTTTTTAAAATACATCCTCACTAGAATATGCTACATTAAGCCTTTTATTGTGATTTTATTCGAAGTATTTACATCATTACAGTACGTGCAAGATGAACATTTAGCAAGAATTAAAACCGCACCGGACGCAACAGCTCTTGCAATCTGAGCTCAACTGAGTGAAAACATAATATGTATAGGTAAAACTTGTTTAATGCATCTAATCTTCAAAATTACCACGTTAGCATGTGGGTATTTAGTGAAAAGTCACACAAATGCCATTACACTTACCCTTTGATCCGTTTGAATGATCATATACATATTTTAACCGGACATTTTCCCTCTAATAAGCGAGTCAATATTCGAGCTCATTCTATATTCAGAGCATTAGTTTATCAATACGTAAGCAGCACAGGCCCGATTTAACAACATGACATGAACCAACGCCGATTTTAAATTGCGGCATAGGCACGCATGCTTTATGCTTGACACAAAACTGCTTCGAACAGTGCACGAAAACCTCAGTACATACGCTAACAAATGGAATATAGAGCTCACAAGTGGCAGCGTTGAAAGGGTTTTCTTACCTGTGCGCGCGTTGCTGTTATTGTCTCTCCAGCTGCAGTCGCTCACTGAACGCTCGACGGGAGCAGCCGATCCTACAGCCGCCTGTTGCCGAGCGGGGGCGCTGGAGAGACAGTTTTTCATCATAGCTAATTGTTATTTTTTTGTGGTTGTTTTGTTGATTTATTTAGTTTTTATACTTTGCTAAACAAGCTGGTTTGTCTATTTAAAGGGAAAAACATGGGAATCAATTCCAATATAAAAAGATTGCTATATTTATATACACTGTAAAAACAATCCTGTTGCACAAGTTGTTTTAAGTCAGTTTGGCATAATATATGTTCAATGGACCCATAAAGGTAATTTGATTCAACTTAAAAATAAGTTAGAACATGATTAACTTACAATGTTACAATAAACTAAAACATATGCTGTCATGACTTGGTCCTATTTTTTTGTGTATATATATAATTTGTAAAATTTGTAATATTGCTGCTAAACTAAAAGTATATTCATTTTATTTTAATGTAGGTTAACTATATAACTAAATAAGCACACCTTCCCAAATTCCTCTCTCACATTTAACTGATTAGCTTACACTGTAACTAATAATTATTGAATCAAATGAACGTTTCTAGTCATTTCAACTTGCATAAATCAAACTGAAAACTTTGTATAACTAATTAAAAGGATAAAAACTGATTAGCTTATTAAAATAAGTTTGTAAAATTAAAACATTGAACTTGTTTATTGGTTTTATTTTAGATTAGTCCCAGAGGCGAAACTAGAACGAGTCTAACTAATATTTCCTTTTAAATGATACTTTCATAACTATTATAATAAGAGTTATGGTGCAAAATGAGTAGCTCATTAATTATTCTGAATAATGTATACCTATATATATTCAGACATTGGACTTTAAAATTATAAAACAAAACATCAAGCAAACCCACATTTATTTCCAAATAAATATACCAAAAGCTCACTTTGAAATAAATTGTTTAAAGTCAAGACAAAGAACTTCTGTACAACCTGTCTTCATCCAATGAATGACTTTCAAAAGGCTTTCTATTTTGTGGTTTGTTTTTGCAGTTATACATTTGAAGTTGTTTAGGTTTAGTTTTTGAGGCCATTATGTCATCATGCATACTGGCCCGTCTTTCCTGCTTCCTTTCTCACAGATCAGACCTAAACTGAGAAATCATCCAGTGCTATGGACTCTCAGGAGATTATTGTACTCTCCAAAGAACTGTGAGAACGTCTAAGCAAGAAACAGTCTCTCTTGCTCTCTCTACTTGGACATGAGCCCAGGGAAACATCTGTCAATATATTGTTCTCCAGCCAGGGAGGGATTTGTCTTGAGCTGGACTTTCCTGTCCATCAGGCGTTTCTTTATATCCAGACAAGCTAAGAGTTGTAGGTCACCTCCTCAAGCACCTGCTCATAACATGCCAAGTGGTTTGTAAGTTCTGCCTGTTTTCCTGTTGTACAAGACTAAATAATAAAATACAAATAAATTTATAGCAGTGAGTTGATCTCTATGCATGCGGTTATCATTTGAACAACTTTATCACAGACAGAGTGGACGCACACATATGTTCTTATGTAAATCTAATAAAGGTTTCAAATGCAGCAAATAAAATGGTCATCATCTTTCTGCGTTTTGTGCAACAGTACGCATGTACCGTCGCTGACCAGTAGATGTCGTTGTAATGCAGTGTAGGCTGTGATTCTAAGAGCTTTCTAGAATTGGATGACGCATAACCTAGATAACATGCAAGGGTACACACACGCATGAACAAGGGATACTATTAGCATTGTAACGGTATTTTATTATAAGCAATATAGTAAATCCAGTCAATGTCAACTAAATTATATTTACTCATTTAATAATTTAAAATGTGCATATAATATGTGACAACGCAATGTGACAATATTATGGATCACCAAAACAACACATCATGGAAACGTTTTCTAGATTAAGATCCTAGAATTTGTTTAAATGTTGCATTGCAATTAATTCCGTATTTCCACACCAACCTGCTTTAAAATGTCATTAGACAGGTTTATTCAATTTCTTCAGATTTGTTGGCTGCACATGCGATGCAAACCACCCATTCTAGCAAATCCCAAAGGTGGTGCTCAACTGGAGAGAGAGAGAGAGAGAGATGCTACTCTAATGAAGGCCACAATAGAGTAGCGAACTAATAAAAAAACGTTTGAGAATAGAGCTCTTGACATGACCCTGCTGGAAATAGCAAAAATATTTCCCAAAATTTGGTAGACCCGTGCAAACTATTCTCAGATTGCTGTTCTTATGTGAAAGCGGTGTCATTAATGTGACCATCTTCTGCTGTAGTTCATCTCATCTTTGATGTGTTATTCGCTCGTTCTTGTTACGGTTACCTATGTATCAACTTGTACCTGCTCATGCCCACAGAAATACTGCTTGATGAGTGATATTGGGGTGAGGGGAACTTTATTTGGAAACTTAAAACACCACAGAGGTTTCCAATGTTTAAGTACAGGGAGTTGGTACACACCTTTAAATGGCTGAAGGATTAATTTGATGTCCTGTTAACATGCATGTTGACAAAGAATCTAGTAACTAGTAAGGAGTAGTTGTTTCCACTAAAAAGCTCTTTTTTTAATACACTGTATATACAACCACCCACACGTCTACTTGAAAGGGTTTTAAAATTTAAGCAAAAAGAACCTTTCTTAATAGCTACATTTTTATTTACCCAAGTTATTATTATTCTTAAGACCACCTTTTATACACAAAAAAATGTCTATTGCAAGGAAACACATGATTACACCCCCAAAACAGCATTATCTTATAGCGCACAGTGTCTTGTTTTTAAATGTTAGGAAATTGATTTTTTTAATTTGTTCGAGTGAGCATGAAAAAAAAAATCAGTTCTGGTTTACCAAAGTGAAAATCTTTATTACATATAAAAATAAAACATTTACAAAAAACATTTTTATTGCAACAAATATAAAATATTAAGCTGACAAATTACATCATTATTTTTCCCCCTCACATACATTTTCTTTTTTTTTTTTTCCCAGTTTCAATAACTACAGATGCTAATATCAGTACTCCTGCTGCAGTAGCAGTCTTTGAGTTCAGGGCAAGGTCTTGTGGGTTTTCCTACAGTCCATCATCTAGTCGTTTTCCTTAATATCCTTATTAGAAGCGGCATTAAAGTGCTTGCTTCTTGATACTGCTGCAACAGAAACAATATTTTTCTTAACACAACATTAAATGAATGCATATTATGAATTTGTTATACCTGCCTAACTTTTCCTCATATTATTCCTGTCAATCATGACAATTTTAATGAACAGCTCCTTGATTTTTAATTGAGTCTTATTTTTGCCTACTATGCATGTCAGTATGGAGCTAGATCAGTCTCAAAAATATAAAACGCTTACAAAATAAAATTCATACATGCACAGCACAATTCACATTTACAAAATCCAATTTGTACATTAACAAAAATTTATAAATACAACATACAATTTGTGAATTCACAAGTAAAAAATCATTAATTTTAACCATATGACTTGGAATTGTGCATTTTTTAATCATGTTTTGTAAATTCAAAACACGACTCAAATACACAGATCTAATTCTTAAATTCAAAACACGATTTATAAATACACAAATCCAATTTGTATTTAAGAATTGGATTTGTTTTTATGAATCGTGTTTTGAATTTACAAACTGAATTTTGTAAATGTGAGTTGTGTTTTGGATGCATTATTATATTATATATGCAAAATTATATTTTTTGTAAATTTATTATTTTTGAGACCGATCTAGCTCCACGCCAAGTTAAAAAATTTCAGCTTTGCTCAAAATATTTTTGTTTGTGTCCAAGAAACTCAAAGGTTTTTAACCACTTGAGAGTGGTGAGTAAATTCTCATCACTGATGAACTATAACTTTAAAATTACATCACTCAATCATTTAAAGCATTAAATAATTGTAATTACTTACATTTATGCTGCCTGAAAAGTCACTTACTCAACCGATTTAAATACTTGACTCAATACTTTATAGAATTTGCATAAACCTCAATGCATAGACAATACAAAATAAACAGTTTTAAATTAAATATGTACAATTATGTTGATTCTCTGAATTGATTAATACAGAACTGCTGTATTTATTTAAAGTATTTAAGGCAAGTATATGATACATATTTGTATTACTGTTCATGTTTAGGTCGTTTAATTACAGTAACTAGTTATTTAAGTAACTACACCGAACACTAATAACTTACCGAAAAACAATCATTCAGATCTTCCATTGCATCAGACATTTAAATCCACAAACTCCGTGACGGCTACAAGATACACAACATAAGAAGAAAAAAAAACAAATTAGTTTAGATTAGATTCCTTTAAATAGTGGGGAATTTTAATGCCCCTGATCTTACAACTTTATAACCACAAAAGTACTGTTTGCATTTATGTTAATAGCAACAGTTTGAGATTTTCTCAATGAGACCATTTTGATCATTTTTATATTTTACAAATGTAATAACCTGTTTTTTTCTCATATAGGTGTATTCTAAGAACTCTTTATTTTATTTCTGTAATTTTAACAAAAGAACTGTTAGTATTTTTTTCCTTGAATAGCTTACTTTAGTATTATCGATCCATTTTTTTCATACATGTCCAAAAAGGTTTTTACTGTCAATCAAAATTGATATTGGAGACGTTGTATTAGCCATTATGTTCTAAGATTAAGAAAATAAAATTCAACTATTTAAAATCTAGAATTAACTTCAACAACGTTTGCAATTGTCTGACTTTTTTTTTTTTTTTTTTTTTACAAAACCGTTTCAAAATGGACAGTAAGCTTTTTTTTTTTTTATTTTAGCTAAGCCACATTTATAAAAATTACTTAAATGTCTTAACTGAACCATATTCCATGGCTGACCTCTAAAACCTGGGCTAGTGTTTTTTTTATTTTTTTTTTCATTTACAAAACAAATTTTCAGTCAAACCCATCAAAAAGTGGTTTCTGCAGCAGTATCAATTCCCCAGGTAACACAGTTTAAAAATGCACCAAGATAGAAAAGTTATCACATTTTACACAAAAATTGTACTTACAAAAGTGGTCATGGAGGCAAGTGTAGATAGTCAATGTTGTGGCTTCATCAATTACTGGTGATTGGTGTTGTGGAGAACACCATTTCCATGTAGGTGGCCTTTTTCACAGGCCTATTTCCTTGTAGCCCATGCAGTTACTAAAAACAAAATTCAAAATTCAAACAATTTTTGTTGATACTAGCTCTTTAGATGCGTTTAGGGAGATTTTTATTAGTATTATTATTGCAGCTTTAAAAGCAAATGGTAAAATAGACAAAGATAAAACTTAATTCCAAGCAACTATTTGCAGAAGTCATGCTCTGGGTTGTAGTTTCTACAGAAATGGCGTCCTAAATATTGGTTTTCCGGACATTATGCCTTGGGATGAGGTTTCTAGTAAACCTAGTCTATTTTCCATATAGTCCTAGTCCATAGTTGTAGTGGTTTCAATAATATGTGTCAAGACTGGCATAGCCACAACTGACTGTATTTTGGCAGATGTAGTTTCAACTGTAATGTTGTAGAACTATGGATGTAGTTTAGGGAGGAGTTGAGTCTAGGGAAGCAGATTTTGTGATGCAAAATAAACAACAAAAAAAGAAACATTTCTGTAGAGGTAGTGGATATTGACAAAGCGTTTCCAAAGGTAGTAGTAGTGTCCAAGATCCTCAATTCTGCTGAAAGGCAATGCCAAATGTAGTAGTTACTACAAAAGTCATGAAAATGGTAGTTGATTTTGTAGAGCCAACAACTAAGTTAATAATTTTTGAACAAATAATAGCCAATGTAGTAGTTTGTCAAAAGGCTGTTGAAAAAAAGCAAAGGAAAAAAAAAACCTGGGAAATAAATTCTTCAGAAGTGATGCTTTAAGTGATGTCTGACTTATTAATTTCTGCAAAAGTGGTGTCATGTGTGGAGGTATTTAAAGTAGTGGTGCCCAGTATAGCATATTTTTCCAAAGTGGTACATTTTAATAGTGTTCTCACTTGAAGTCAGATGAAGGTACAGATGAGGTTGTTGCTTTGGGAATCGTCATTTAAGATTTTAAATATAACTAACTGATGTCTTGTAAAACTTGATTAATAAACTTATTTCAGTAGAAAGATTCTACAGAAATGGCGTCCAACAAAGTAAATTTTACAAATGTGTTTCAGCAAAAGTGTGGCTTGGGGTAGTATCTTCAACAGATGCTTAAGGGAGTAGTTTGGTGCAGTTTATACTGAAGTGGTGTCTAAGAAAATAGCAGTATACACAAAAGTAATGAATAGGGTAGTAGCCATTTGGTAGAGGTGATAGCTGGAGTAGTAGCTTCTACACAAGTGTTATCTTCAATAACAGTGGGTTAATCAATAGTTTATATACAAGTGATATCTAAAGTAATAGCCGATTACTGTGCTTGACAGTAGTAATCAAGTGCATTACAAGTGCTTAGCATAGTTTTTTCCTACAGATTTAGTGCCCAGAATCATAGAATCTGCAGAAGATGTGCCTGAAATAGTAGATTCTGCAGAAAGGTTGGTGCCTAGGGATGTAAAAGTAGAATGTGTCCAAAGACAGTATCTGCCAATGTGGAGCCCATTGAAGTAGCACTTAATGAAGTGGTAGATGTTTTGGCAGAAGTGGTTTCCAATGGAATAGTTTAAACATATGTGCTGCCTTAGAAAGTAGTTGTTTTGGTAAAAGTGGTGCATGGGGCAACTTCTGCAAAAGTGATGTCCAAAGCAATAGATCCTACAGAAGCGGTGGCTGTGGTACAAGTTTCTACCGAAGTGATAACTGAGGCAGTTGTTCTAGAAAAAAAAAAACTTACTCAAAGCAGTAGTTTCTAAATAAGTGATGATGGGAGTAGAAGATTATACTGAAGTGGTATTTTACCAAGCAGGAGTTTTGGCAGATGTTGTGGTAGGCATAGTTGAAAAAGTGGTGCCTAGAAAAGTAGTTTCTACAAAAGTTACCTAAGGTATTTTTTCAAAAGGTGGTGCCTGTGGAATTAGATTTTACAGCGGTGGTTCCTAAAGTAGTAGTTGTTTCTACAAGGTGTTGCTGAGCACAGTAGTATCTGTCGATGTTGTTACAGGGTACCATTTCTTCAGAAGTAGGAACTAGGAAAGTGGGTTTAATCAACCAGATTTAAGTGTCCAAGAAAGTAGCTTTTGCAAAAGTGGTGCCCCAATGTAGTTTCTACTGAAACCAAAGTGCGACAGTAGTGGTGGTCATTTCAGCAGAAGTCGTGCCTAGAGTTGTAGCGTTTACTACAGTGGTGTCCATGGAAGTACTAGAAAAAGTCATTTCTAGAGAAGGGGTGCTATGAACAGTAGTTGTTTTAGCACAAATAGTGCTTAAGATAGTAGATTCTACAGAAGTGAAACCCAAGTCAGAAGATTCTACAGAAGTGCATCACAAGGTAAAAGTAGAACCCATAGCAGTGGGTTCATCAGAGCCAGCATCTGCAGTAGCGCATTCTATCTAGGTTAATGGTTGTTGTTGTAATAGTGCCTTGGGTAGTGGTTTCTAAAGAAAGGGTCCCCATGATATTATATGGTTAAAGTAGTTTTTACTGAAATAGCATCCATGGCAGTAGTCTCTACAGAAGTGGTGCCTAGGAAAGTTGATACTAAAGAATGGGGGCTGAGATATTAAGGTCAAAAGTTGTTTTTGATAAAAGGGTTACTTGGGGTACTACTACCCAAGGCAGTTGTTGCAGCAGAGGGGATGCCTGGCATAGTAGACTTTGCAGAAGTGGTTCCCAAGGTAGTTTTGGCAGAAATGGTGCCTGATGAGGTGGATTCTGCTAAAATGATATCCACTGTGGTAGTTTCTATTGGAGTTGAGTACATGGCAGTTGTTTCTACAGGACTGGTGCTTGAGAAGCAGTTGTTTCAGCAGTAGTATTACCTTGGGTAGTAGATTCTATAGACACGGTGAATGGGGAACAAGTTTATAATAAATTGGTACCCAAGCCGGTGGTTTGTACAGAACTGGTGACTGGAAAAGTAGATTCCACAGAAGTGGTGCATGGGGCAGTTGTTGCAGCAGATGTAGTGACTGACATACTAGATTCTGCAAAAGGGGTTTAAAAGGTAGTTTTGGAAGCATTGGCGCCTAAAAAATGTATTCTGTGGTGCCCGCTGTAGTTGTTTCTACTGAAGTAGTGTACATGTCAGAAGTTTCTACAGAAGTGGTGCCTGTTCTAGTAGTATCTATAAAACTGGTCCATAGGGAGGCAATTGTTTCAAAAGGGGTGGTGCCATCGGTAGTAGACTGTACAACAGTGCTGACTGGAAAAGAAGTGTCTACTGAAGTGCTGTATGGGGCAGTTGTTGAAGCAGAAGTAGTGACAGACAAACTAGGTTCTGCAGAAGTTGCTCCAAAGGTTGTTTTGGGAGAAATAGTGCTTGAAGTCTATTGAGCTAAAGTTGTGGCAGCTGTAGTGGTTTCTACTGAAGTGGTGTATGGGGCAGTAATGTCTACATTAGAGGTACTTGGAGAAACAGTAATTTCAGCATGGGTGGTGCCATTGGTGGTAGACTGTACAGAAGTGGTGTCTGGAAAAGTACTTTCTACTAAAGTGGTATATGGGGCAGTTGATGCAGCAGAGGTTGTGCCTGGCGTACTAGATTCTACAGAAATGGTTCCCAAGGTAGTTTTGGAAGAAATTGTGTCTGATGAAGATTCTGCATAAGTGGTGCCCGCTGTAGTAGTTTCTACTGAAGTGGAGTACATGGCAGAGGTTTCCACAAAAGCGGTGCCTAGGTAAGCAGTTGTTTCAGCAGGGCTGGTGCCATGAATAGTAGATTGTACAGAAGTGGTGACTGGAATAGTAGTTTCTAATAAAGTGGTGTATGGGGCAGTTGTTGCAGCAGAGGTCGTGCCTGACATACTAGATTCTACAGAAGTTGCTGCAAAGGTACTTTTGCCAGATATAGTGACTGATGAATTCCATTCTGCTAAAGTGCTGCCAACTGTAGAAGTTTCTACAGAAGTGGTGAATGGAGTAGTAGTTTCTACTGAAGTGGTGTATGAGGCAGTAATTTCTACAGAACTAGTGCTTAAGGAAGCAGTCGTTTCAGCAGGGGTGGTACCATCGGTGGTAGACTGTACAGAAGTGGTGACTGGATAAGTACTTTCTACTGAAGTGGTGTATGGGGCAGTTGTTGCAGCAGACGTAATGCCTGCCATACTATATTCTGAATTAGTGGTTCTAAAGGTAGTTGTGGCAGAAATAGTGCCTGATGAAGTAAATTCAGCTAAAGTGCTGCCAACTGTAGTAGTTTCTACAGAAGTGGTGTATGGGGCAGTAGTTTCTAGAGAAGAAGTGGTGTCTAGCGAAGCAGTTGTTTCAGCAAGGGTGATGCCATCGGAGGTAGACTGTACAGAAGTGGTGTGTGGAGTAGTAGTTTCTACTGAAGTGATGTATGAGGCAGTTGATGTAGCAGGGGTAGTGCCTGACGTACTAGACTTTGCAGAAGTTGCTCTAAAGGTTGTTATGGGAGAAATAATGTTTGATGAAGTCAATTCTGCTAAAGTTCTATCGGCTGTAGTAGTTTCCACAGAAGTGGTGCCTGTTCTAGTAGTTTCTACTGAAGTGGTGTGTGAGGCAGTTGTTCCAGCAGAGGTAGTGCCTGACGTACTAGATTCTGCAGAAGTGGTTCTAAAAGTAGTTTTGGCAGAAATAGCGCCTGAAGAAGTCGATTCTGATAAAGTGGTGCCCACTGTAGTAGTTTCGACTAAAGAGGTGTACATGGCAGTAGTTTCTACAGAAGAGGAGTATGGGGCAGTTGTTGCAGCAGAGGTAGTGCCTGACGTACTAGATTCCACAGAAGTGGTTCCAAAGGTACTTTTGGTAGAAATGCTGCCTGTTGAAGTAGATTCTGCTAAAATGGTACCCATTGTAGTGGATTCTACAAAAGTGGTGTACAGGGCAGTAGTATCTACAGAAGAAGTGGTGTCTAGCGAAGCAGTTGTTTCAGCAAGAGTGGTGCCATCGGTGGTAGATTGCACAGAAGTGGTGACAGGAGTAGTAGTTTTTACAGAAGTGGTGTATGTGGCAGTTGTTGCAGCAGAGGTAGTGTCTGACATACTAGAATCTGCAGAAGTGGTTCCAAATGAAGTTTTTGCAGAAAAGGTGCCTGATGAAGTTGAATCTCCTAAAGTGCTACCAACTGTAGTAGTTTCTACAGAAGTGATGTATGAGGCAGTTGTTCCAGCAGAGAAACTGCCTGACGTACTAGATACAGCAGAAGTGGTTCCAAAGGTAGTTTTGGCAGAAATAGTGCCTGATGAAGATTTTGCTAAAGTGGTGCCCACTGTAGTAGTTTCGACTGAAGAGGTGTAAATGGCAGTAGTTTCTACAGAAGAGGAGTATGGGGCAGTTGTTGTAGCAGAGGTAGTGCCTGACGTACTAGATTCCGCAGAAGTGGCTCCAAAGGTACTTTTGGTTGAAATGCTGCCTGTTGAAGTATATTCTGCTAAAGGGCTGCCAACAGCAGTAGTTTCTGCAGAAGTGGTGACTGGAGTAGTAGTTTCTACTGAAGTGGTGTATGGGGCAGTTGTTCCAGCAGAGGAAGTGCCTGACGTACTAGATTCTGCAGAAGTGGTTCCAAATGAAGTTTTGGCAGAAATGGTGCCTGAAGTCGAAACTGTTAACGTGCTGCCAACAGTAGTAGTTTCTACAGAAGTGGTGACTGGAGTAGTAGTTTCTACTGAAGTGGTGTACGGGGCAGTTGTTGCAGCAGAGGTAGTGCCTGATGTACTAGATTCTGCAGAAGTGGTGCCCACTGTAGTAGTTTCTACTGAAGTAGAGTACATGGCAGATGTTTCAACAGAAGTGGTGCTTAGGGAAGCAGTAGTTTTAGCAGGGGTGGTGCATTGGACAGTAGATTGTACAGAAGTGGTGACTGCAGTAGTAGTTTCTACAGAAGAGTAGTATGGGGCAGTTGTTGCAGCAGAGGTAGTGCCGGACGTACTAGATTCTGCAGAAGTGATTGCAAATGTAGTTCTGGCAGAAATAGTGCCTGATGAAGTCGATTCTGCTAAAGTGCTGCCATCTGTAGTGGTTTCTACTGAAGAGGTGTACATGGCACTAGTTTCTACAAAAGTGATGCCTGATCTAGTAGTGTCTATAGAACTGGTTCCTAGGGAAGCAGTCATTTCAGCAGGCGTGGTTCCATCAGGGGTAGACTGTACAGAAGTGGTGACTGGAAAAGCAGTTTCTTTTAAAGTGTTGTACAGGGCAATTGTTCCAGCAGAGAAACTGGCTGATGTACTAGATTCAGCAGAAGTGGTTCCAAAGGTAGTTCTGGCAGAAATAGTACCTGATGAAGTCGATTCTGCCAAAGTTGTGTCAGATGTAGTAGTTTCTACAAAAGATGTGTACATGGCAGTAGTTTCTACAGACCTGGTGACTGGAGTATTAGTTTCTACTAAAGTGATGTATGGGGCAGTTGTTGCAGCAGAGGTAGTGCCTGATGTACTAGATTCTGCAGAAGTGGGGCCCGCTGTAGTATTTTCTACTGAAGTAGAGTACATGGCAGATGTTTTAACAGAAGTGGTGCTTAGGGAAGCAGTCGTGTCAGCAGGGGTGGTGCCATGAATAGTAGATTGTACAGAAGTGGTGACTGGAGTAGTAGTTTCTACTGAAGTGGTGTATGGGGCAGTTGTTCCAGCAGAGGTAGTGGCTGACGTACTAAATTCAGCAGAAGAGCTTCCAAAGGTAGTTTTGGAAGAAATAGTGCCTGATGAAGTCAATTCTGCTAAAGTGCTGCCAACGGTAGTAGTTTCCACAGAAGTGGTGTAGGGGGCAGTTGTTACAGCAGAGGTAGTGCCTGATGTACTAGATTTAGCAGAAGTGGTTCCAAAGACAGATTTGGCAGAAATAGTGCCTGATGAAGTCGATTCTGCTGAAGTGCTGCCAACTGTAGTAGTTTCTACAGAAGAGGTGTACATTCCACTAGTTTCTACAGAAGTGATGCCTGTTCTAGTAGTGTCTATAGAACTGGTTCCTAGGGAAGCAGTCGTTTCAGCAGGCATGGTTCCATCAGGGGTAGACTGTTCAGAAGTGGTGACTGGAAAAGTAGTTTCTACAGAAGTGGTGTAAGGGGCAGTTGTTCCAGCAGAGAAACTGGCTGATGTACTAGATTCAGCAGAAGTGACTCCAAAGGTAGTTCTGGCAGAAATATTGCCTGATGAAGGCAATTCTGCTAAAGTGGTGTATGGGGCAGTTGTTGCAGCAGAGGTAGTGCCTGACATATCAGATTGTGTGGAAGTTGCTCCAAAGGTTGTTTCGGGAGAAATAGTGCCTGATGAAGTAAATTCTGCCAAAGTTGTGTCGGAAGCAGTAGTTTCTACTGAAGAGGTGCACATGGCAGTAGTTTCAACAGAAGTGGTGACTGGAGTAGTAGTTTCTACTGAAGTGGTGTATGGGGCAGTTGTTCCAGCAGAGCTAGTGGCTGACGTAATTAATCCAGCAGAAGTGGCTCCAAAGGTAGTTTTGGCAGAAATAGTGCCTGATAAAGTCGAATCTGCGAAGGTGCTGCCACCTGTAGTAGTTTCTACTGAAGAGGTGTATGGGGCAGTTGTTCCAGCAGAGGTAGTGACTGACGTACTAAATTCAGCAGAAGAGGTTCCAAAAGTAGTTTTGGAAGAAATAGTGCCTGATGAAGTCAATTCTGCTAAAGTGCTGCTAACGGTAGTAGTTTCTACAGAAGTGGTGTATGGGGCAATTGTTGCAGCAGAGGTAGTGCCGGATGTACTAGATTCTGCAGAAGTGGTGTCCGCTGTAGTAGTTTCTACTGAAGCAGAGTACATGGCAGATGTTTCAACAGAAGTGGTGCTTAAGGAAGCAGTCATTTCAGCAGGGGTGGTGCCATGGATAGTAGTTTCTACAGAAGTGGTG
>CAIGQZ010004081.1:5349378-5374942 GCA_903798205.1 Danio tinwini
TATATATATATATATATATATACACACACACACGTTTGACATTTTAACCCAACCATATACATAACTGCTGCAATATTTTCTCAACCAAATTTATATACTACTAATTTGAATTTATTGAATGGGATAGCCCCTTGAGATGAACCATCTCATTTTCGATGAGGGTCCCTTAATGAGAATAAAAAAAAAACATTAATTCTCTTGCAGAGCATCATGGGATAGCGCAGCGTGCATCGGATGCACACTTCAGAATCTTGCCCATAGTAGTAGGTCATCTGGGAACTTCTCTCATACTGTTTTTCGAATTCTATGAAGTCAGACATACTACTCGGCTCGCATACTGTTTTTAGCATACTATATAGTATTGAAGTATGTGATTTTGGATGCAGCCAATCTGTAACATTGTGATGTACTGGATCAGGTCCAATACATATTAGACATAGTAATGCGTACTATGGTAATGTCCATGCTACTGTGACGGCTGGGTTTAGGGTAGGGGTAGGTATAGACATTAGTAATTGTGAGGGTTGGGGTAGGTGTAGACATTAATAACACACGTTATTAATAATACACGTCCACCACGTATTGGGCCTGATCCAGTACATCATAGTGCTACAGGCTGCAGTAAGGACAAGCTTGGATAGTTAGTAAAATACCTCAAAAATATAGGTAATTTATACAAGTCAGACAATTTACAACTTAATAAGGGACATCATGAATGTCTAAATTAAAATTCATTTCATTTAATAAGTTTAGGGTTCACTTTAGCCAGTTTTCTGTATTTGCTTACGTCCACTATATTTCAACTAAATGGCACATGAGTATCAAGATTTCTTATGAGAACAAAAGATTAAAAATGAATAATAAATAATTATTTTTTTAACAAGAAACAGTGTATAATGAATAGGTTGGTGTAAATGTTTTTAACAAATGGGCAGGGCCATATTTTAAGTTTTGGTATTATTGAGCTAGCTTTGATTAGTCATTGGGATAGGTTTTTGTTTCTTTGGCAAAAACCTGGCAAGCCTGACAATACACAAACATTTTGGTGACCCATTTTTAAATAAAACACAGTTCAAATACAGTTTTGTACATTAATCTTTAAAAATACATCATTTAACTTGCTACTGCAAAGAGAATGTCTTACCCAGTTTTGAGCATAGCAGCTTTTGAAATAGATCCTTAACAGCATAGAGGGACCTTGATTCCTTTTGATGCATCGACACTGTTTTTGGGAAAGTGAGGCATTCTGTACTGAATCTGAAATAAGCATGTAAAGCAATTCAGAGAAATTAACTGTCAATGTTTACTTGTAAATTGCACATTTTAAATACCACTGATTCCAACAATAAACACTGATTTGCAATCTTTTTCAAGTTGTTGAAGAAACTCAACCGGGTTACATAGGCTAAAGCAGGGAAGCCCCCACGGTGTTTACCTGCTGCCATGAACTAAAGCCTAGAAGGACACTCCTAAAAATATTGTGATTTTGTTTGATGCCTAATATGCCTTTAATTGTTTAAATGAAACTTAACTGAATGATAATAAAGTGATGTTTACACCATATTTGCATTTTGAAATAGCAGCAACAGCTGGGAGGTTTGTAATCCACAGCATGAGGTTGCAATGTTTACAGTGCTGATCCTACACTTTCGGGTTTCTTCCCACCACAGCCTCGCTTTCGTGTTTTAAAATAGCAGCCGTGTGAACCAAGCATGTTGGTAACAAAGCACTATGAGTTTAGTTAGTTATCAAATAAACAAAAATCTGCCTAATTTTTGTGGAAAACATCGCAATCTACTTTTCAGGATTCACAGGTAAACAGAACAATTAAAAAAGGGCAAATAAAATTAAGAACATTATAAATGTCTTTAATGTCAATAATCAATTTCATTTGTCAAAACAACTAGTTTTTAAATGACTAGTAATGGTACTTTTGGTGATTCTTTGGTTTCCAAAGATATTAAAAACATAAATTGTTTTTATAAGTGATATTTGAGCAGCAAACCAGCATAGTTAAAACATTTCAGAAGGACTACTCGACACTTAAATGACAGGAGTAAATGTTGGTAACACTTTATTTTGATGGGTGATTTGAGTATTAGTAGACTGTCTGCTTAATATCTGTTGATACTGCTGTTAAACATTTAAAGAGCCCCTATTATGGGTTTTTGAAAATGACTTTCTATGCAGTGTGTAAGAGCTCTAAGTGAATGAAAACATCCAGCTGAGGTTTAAATCTAAAAGTGCAGCATGTTTAAAACTACTGATTCTTTAGCGAAATAGTTGAGTCAGTCAAATAAACGAATCAAGTTGGGTTTTGTTTGATCGCATTGACATGGTACATCACTAAAATTGTATTTCCAGTTCCGGTAAAATGTGAACGCGCTTCCACTTCAGATTCTAGCATAGACACGGGGGATCACAGGACTGATCATGACGCGAAGATGAGGATCACTGACAGATGGAGATTCGGCTGCAGGGAATAAAGGGTTAAAGTTCATTTTCACAACACCACCACAGTATAGACAACCTAGTGCTGTGTTTGTTCCTGTCATTTTTCAGATTTTTGATACAATAACTTGCGCTGCAATGCAGGATTCGTCTGCCTTTTGTCGGACTTTGTCAGACTTTGACAGGGACTTTGTCAGTAACTTTTACAGTTCAAATGGACCAGTTTCTTCTTCTTCCAGATCATAACATGCAAGTGTGATTAAAATTGTTGCCTCGTTTTGTGTAGATTGCAAAATATGTGTTTAATTGTGCGTACAAGTTTTAATCACCCCGCATGACTTGTAATCACGTATCGATTATAGATCTCTGCTTGTACTGTATCTCTCAGGTTAAATCTGTACGGTGCTGTTCACATATCGCGTCCAAAACCACGTTAAAAATGTGATGTGCGCTTGTTTCTTTACCGATTTAAATGCGTTTCTGAACTGGCGATCCTCTGCTGTTTGCCTTTGCTATAGTCCCCCATCGGCTGTTCCTCACACGCGTGGCGCGGTCAATTTTCAAATTAATTCAACTTTTGCCACTGTGTGGATTAATACTGAATGTGTCTCATTGTTATAACTTGGGGTTTGGTTAAGAATAGGGTAACATGCTAGTGTTTAACTGTATTGATTTAATGCATTCCTGCATTGGGCTCTCACATACTTTCTGCTACTTCATACTGTAGCTGTGTTGGGCATTTCTCTGTCTCGTGCTGAACGCAGTCGACCAATCGCAACAGACTGGGTCATCGGATCAATCACCACAGATTAGCTTCACGCTAAGGAGAGGTTTGGGAAAAAAATGAATTACTAAATTATTCATATGGGAGTCGCTAGGATAATAAGGTAAAAATAAATGCATATTATAAGACAATGAAAGTATTTTTGACCTTACATGCATATCAGCGTGTTATTGAAGACCCCTAAAATCAAAATATGACCTTTTTTAATGCAAAATAGGGGCTCTTTAACTGACTATAAGAAACTTTGCAAGTATGTCAACTTACACTTACCCTAACCCAACAGCCTACTTATAATCTAATGAGAATTAGTTGACATGTAGATGTAATGTTATTTAAATACAACAAACGGACCATCAAAATAAAGTGTGATCGTAATGTTTTGAACCACACAAAAAAATAAAACATTTAAAAATGTAAATAAATACATTTCAAATTGTTTTATGTAATTTTTATCAAATAAACACAGAACCATGTAAGTATAGAAAGAAGTATTTCTTTCTTACCATGTAAGTATCTGTGTAAGAAACACAAAACAACAACTAACCAAAAACGTTAATTACGTTGCTTTGTTTATATCAAATTAATCTCAAATCGACCTTATTCCGCCCATATAGGGTCGTGATGAATTTTCACCAGTACTTACTGACAATCAGGCGTGGATTCGAGTGTCGGGTCATGGCAAACTTGATCCAAAGGATATCATTGCTACAATTAAACACTGGCTGGTAGACATCAGACACCACGACTCGATCCAAATTGCTCAGATGTCCTTGATGAAATAAGTGCATTTGTGGTTAGTTTGGCAAACGTGTACGCAACCTATATTTTTATCAGATTGAGGTAAAGTTGGTTTTATATTCGCACATTCGTTCAGTGACAACTTGTGACGGGTTCCCTATATTGTTTACCACGCTAACGTTACTTTGAATAAAAGGTCTGAAACCTTAAGACTTCAAAACAACGTTAGCACTATTTAATTGACTGTGAACAATGTTGTACTTTGACAGCAGAGCGATACTACAATTTCCTATTTAGAATTTGCAAATAATTATTTTCTGAAACGAAATTATAAAGGAGAAGACCTAAATGTGCGAATATAAAATCAACTTTACCTCAATTTTAATCAGCTCGGCTTACTTTTTAAATATCTCCAGGTTACAGGCTCATTGAGAAGATCCTGAGATTCGTCGTTTTGCGGGGGATTCAATCCACTTCGGCTTGAGTCTTCGTTCCCCAATTTTTCATCCAAACTGTGGTTCGGCCAACATGCATGGCAGTGGAAATTGGACTCTGGCATCGAGTCTTTGTTTGGATCACCCGAAGACGCGGAAGCGTTGCGATATCGTTTACAATCCTCATATGCATCGTCGATTCTCAAACGCAACCTTTCCACATCTACCGGAGGCTGCTTGGCATTGAGAAACTCATTGGCTCGGTCTGTGTCTAAAGTTACATCGTTTTTGTTAAGATGGGCTATTGTCGATTTTACAAATTCCCAATTTATCAACAGTGCTATCAGTAACATCCTAATTTTTATGTTCCACATAATTTCAGTGCCCTGCATGGTAACGACGTGTCATAGTACAATCAAACGGCGTCGGAGGGGATCGGAGGAAAACCGGCTCGCAAACTTGACAAGGCCGAATAATTACGGGAAGATCGTAGGTTCAATTTATGCACTTCGCAGACGTATATCACATCCGGTTATATATTTTTTTATTTGTTTTTAACCATCTCACGGGTTATCTTTTCATCTTACAAGCTTTATTTAAAAACAAAAATGATCAAATGTGTGATTAGACTTTTTAATAGTATGTAAACATATGAAGTATTCCTCTTATCTGGTAAATTAATCAGTATATTTAAAATTTAATTTCAGCTTGTTTTGCATTTTTTAACTAAATAAAACAATGATAATTATGCTGTTCATATTCAAATACAGATACTCCTAAGCCATGGGTGAATTTTGTAAGAAAAGCAAGACTCACGCAGTAGCAATTATTATAAGTTATTAACAGTAGGCAACACTGCTTATGAAATTGTGTAAAAAAAAAAGTTAAATTTGTAAAAATTCTAATTACTAGTGTGGATATGATATCTTACGGCAGGTTGTAAACAGGTAGGAATCTGAAGATACACTTTACTGTTATTTTCAGCTTTGTTACATACATACATTTGTTGTTTTTAATTTGTGTAGTTTTAATTTGTGCTTAATACAACAATAAACCTTCACATGTAAGAGTATTAAGGTATTCCTTCAGTCACTTCTTGGTTTTCCTCAATAGCACAGTCATAGAACAATGCAGCATATATAAAAATGAAATAAATATTATCTGTGTGCAATTTAATGCAGCATTTATATAAAAAAAAGCTCATATATTCGAATCAAAATGATAAAAGTATTATCATCTGGAAAATTTACTTTGTGCGGTTTTAGTCTGCTTAGTTATTTTTGTATGTAACAAAACAAACAAATATTAAAAATCATGACTATCTAAAAATATATATATTTGTTGCAGTGCAGAGGCATTTCTAAATGACACATCGTAAACAAGTCACTCTTGATTGACACAAGATTAAAGTGATCGTTTACAGTACATTATATTTCAAATGTTGTTAAATTTTTTCACTTTTCAAAGTAAAACATAACCTTGTAAGTAAAACCAAACATTAATTTGAAGAAAAATGGAAATTAAAAATACACTCCAAAAAGAAATTAAATAAACTGTATAGGCACAAGGGCAACACGGTGGTTCAGTGGTTAGCATTGTCGCCTCACAGCAAGAAGGTTGCTGGCTTGAGTCCCGCCTGATTAAGTTGGCATTTCTGTGTGGAGTTTGCATGTTCTCCTCGTGTTGACGTGGGTTTCCTCCGGGTGCTCCGGTTTCCCCCACAGTCCAAAGACATACGCTATAGATGAATTGAATAAACTAAATTGGCCGTAGTGTATATGTATGTGCATGTGAGAGTGTATGGTGTTTCCCAGTACTGAGTTGCAGCTGCAAGGGCATCTGCTGCGTAAAATATTTACTGGATAAGTTGGCAGTTCATTGCGCTGTGGCGACCTCTAATGAAAATGAATGAATGTATTGCCATAGGTTTATAAATTAATGTAAAACATGTTCAGTTGGCAAAATGTATTGACACTTAACAAAAGAGTGAGATTTGACTTGGAATCACACTTATGTTTATTTAGCTCATTTAAATACTGTCAGGCAATCATTGTAACAAATTCATTCACGTACAGTAATGTCAGAATGTCAACACTTCAGTTTTCTGGGGTATTTTAGTAAGGGTAGCCATGTAGAGAATGCTGTTCGAAAAGTGTGACAGCCCCGACCTTGCCATAATAGTAATGTCAATTTACTTATCAATTAATTTTTATTTTATTTTATGTAATATATTAACTTAATATATATAGATATTCATATATTTTCCATGACACTCACAAATAGCTTTGTACTCGGCTCTTTCTGAAAATTAAACTCAACACATTTATTTAGCATGTAATACTGTAAATGATTAAAACTCAGTGTTGTTCTCTTTCAGTGACGGTAATATTGACTATAGTACAGAGCTTTTCATAGAAAAATGCACGGTAAAGTACTGTGATATAGGGTCTGGGTTTATCACATGTGCCTGGTAAAAGTTCCTGACATTTGAGGATTAGAGCAAGTTCAGTGCACTAGCACAGCCAAAGCCAAGGTTTTATCCACTGACAGCTGTGTTGATTCTCTTTGGGACCTGAGTGTCAAGCAGATTCTTGTATCCTGACTTCTACAGAGTTAGCATTTTTGCCTCTTTTTGTTGCACTGATAATTTGTACTTGATATAAAACAGCTTAAGATGATGGTTGATGAACATGATAATTTTATTATACTTTACAAGAACTCGATTTTATTGATGACTCTTGTAGATGACCTTCAGATGACCGTTGCTGACATGCCTGTGAAGCTGCTACTGTACCTAGAGGCCAACAGAAAAGGTGCAAAATGAATTAAAGTCTAAAATGGAATATGTTATTGTTCCTATCAGCATTTATCTTCCAGGGAATTGCGAACATGTAAACACTACAAATGGTGAAATATGGACAAACTCTTTGAGTTAATGTATAAAATGTAAATAGAAGTCATATTTTACCTAAATTTGGGTTGAAAATTGGGTTGAGAATGGGGCCAAATGAATTAATTTGTAATAGTTTGTGATAAACAAGAGTTGGCAAGTCTTTGTTTAGAGGAACTTACCAGAAATGATCTCTCAGCCTGCCATGACATGTTTAATAAAAGCTTATGGGAAAAAACAATTGGATGAATTTCAGTATAAGGAGCTTCATTAGTAATTAATTTTATCATTAAAGTCTTGAGGTACTGTTCTTACCTTCATAGTTAATACAACCATTTGTGTCCTCTTGCCCTGCCAGCAACTGATCCACTTCCCCCTCAGAGAGTCTCTCACCTAAAAAGAAACCAGTGTTCCAATGAGCCAAATGAAAATCGCTTTTTTTGTGAAGCATAACATATTTTAATGTCCCAATGTTTTCAGCATTCATGGAATAAGGACATTTCCATTTAATTATTCCATACCCAAAGTTGCAAGTACATGGCGGAGTTCAGCCCCCATGACTGTTCCATTGCCTTCTTTGTCAAAGACCCGAAGGCCTTCCACAAAATCTTCAAATGAGCCACTTTCGGTAGACTTTGAAACTTGTTGAAGCATAGGCAGGAAAGTCTCAAAGTCGATCAGTTTGGATTCCATCTCTAAATGACAAAATACAAAGCAATTACTGTAGCAGATTCATCGATTTTATTTGATGTCATGAAAACATTCTTCTAGGAGATAGTTTAACCAATAATTAAAAATGAAAACACTGTATTCACTTGCTTTCCTAATGAAGAAAGAACAAACCACAGAAATGATCAAATATCTTCTTTTGAAGTACACTAAAAATGCATACTGCAGTCACATAATGGTTACCAGCGTCCAATGTAATAACAATTGTATCAGTATTCTGCAAAGAGCCCCTTTAACAGATAATTCAACTAAAATAGGGATTCAGTCATAATTTACTGGCCCTTTACTTGTTCCATATATGAATGGATTTTTACTTTTATCCACTGAACACAAAATAAGCTATTTTGAGGAATGTTTGTTACCAAACAGTTGACAGAACTCACTGATGTCCATTTTCACCCCTATACACTCTCAGAAATAAAGGTACAAGAGATGTCACTGGGGTGGTACCTTTTCAAAAGGTACATATTTGTACTTAAAGGGCATATATTGGTACCTCAAAGGTATATATTAGTACCTAAACATTTCAAGAGGTACATTTTTGTACTTTTTAGGTACTAGTATGTACCCTCAAGGTATTAATAGGGACCCTTTAAGCACAAATATGTACCTTTCAAAAAAGTACCACCCCAGTCACAGCTCTTGTACTTTTATTTCTGAGAGTGTATGGAAATCAGGAGTTTCTGATAATGAATTGGCAACCAACGTTTGTTTAAATGTATTGTTTTGTGTTTAGCAGGCATACCCTATTGGTTAAATGTTGGGTAAACTATACCTTTAAGCCAAGGACAGTTATAAAACATTAACGGTGTCCTTTGTCTCCATGGGCATTTTTTTGCTTGTTATCCTGCAGTTGGAGTGGATCTTTGACTTACTGAGCCGTTATGACTAGGATTAACTTGATCTTAGTATTCAAAGAACGACTTGCAAATGTCACAGATAATTTGTTTGTTTTTGATGACATCTTTGACATTAGTGACAGCAAACGCCTCACTAATCCCCCTGACAGATGTGTGTTAAGTCTTTCTCTTGGTTTATTCCTGAAAGGTCCAATGGGAAATCTTTTGTGTCCTGAAAAGCATGTAGTATTTGCTCTTCCCCATTCATGCAGTATGTCTACCTTCAGGCTTTGGTTTTCCTAGAACATTCAAGACTTCAGCATTAGTTGGGTTCTGCCCCAAAGCCCTCATCACATCCCCACACTGAGCGAGTGATATTCCTGAGGGAGACCTGGCAAACAGCTGAAAAGCCTCTTTAAACTCTGTAAAAAAATAACATTAAGAAAATAAATTCATTCTTTAAAGCCAAGTTGATCAGATGACCTTTTAAAATGACCCTTACCTTCAAGCTGTTGAGCATTGAAATGTACCTGAAATCGAGAACAAAGTTTTAACAAATGGTATTTGAACCAACATAATTGATCATAAGTTATAATATTATACTATTATACTCATGATCATAAGTATAATAGTAGCCTATAGGTAAATGTGGACTTGAAATACATTCTTGACATGTTTTTACTGCACAGATGTTAGTGTCATACAGTATGTTAAGGAACAGTCTAGCAGCTGTTCTGCTGCCATTTTTCCTGGCACCAACAATAATCTCCCCTCAAAGTACAGTCTGTTTATGAGATCATATCGCACATATATGTATCCCTGGAGAGTCTAACTTAGGAAGTGTAGCAGAACAACCTCAGATCTCAGTGGCAGTTGTGTGTAGATCCATGTAAAGGACATTGACGGGAATCATGCCATAAAGTTGTATTTTTTTCTGTGCATGCCCAGACTTGCTGCTTATCAAAACCTGTGGCTTAATCAATATCCAGAAATTAGAAAATTAGAATTATTGTTAAGCACATTAATATTTAAATTAGAGATCCACTTTGTCTGAACATTATTTGTTTTTAAGCAGAAATGTTAAAAAAAATATTTTCTGATATTGAATCAATGAGTCAAAGACAATTTTTTTCTTCAAATGATTAATTACCTAAATGATAATAAGAAAAAGGTTAATAACCTTAGAGTGTTAATGGATGCGCACACATCAGTCCAAGTAAATTAAATAGCATAAATAAAAAAAAAAAACAGAAACTTACTACAGCTGCATTATTCACTGGATTTGGAGATTGGACTGGGTCTAGACCAGGTGCAGAAGTGTCTTTTTCAGCCTTTGTAGCTGACTCTGGTGTTGAAGTTGGTGAAGAAGCAGCTGATGCTTGATCTGTTGCTTCGGGAGCTGGATCTTCCTTTAGACCTTCTTTTTTGGGCGCTTGTTTTTGTGAAGCCATAATGGTGTGATGCACAAAAACTATCTGACTGACAATTTTTGACAGCTGTTGAACAATGAGTACTGAATCCCTCAATGTTATATACCCAGGTCTGCTTTCCAAAATCTGATGCACCTCCCAACATTACTCACATTTCTAAAATAGGAAAGAATGCACTGACTCCAGTGCATCTAATAAACTTCTCAGAATCTAAAGCCCTCCCCACTTCACATACCTTTTCTTATCTGTATAAAGCATCATCACACATATTCTCTTTCAAGTGAATTTTTGTATTAACAATAAGCGTAATGAATGGGTAGATGTGCAAAACATATTCTGTTATGTGACAGCATCATTAAAATCATCATTATAAAAACTAAGAAGGATGACAGCAATACAAGAAGGGATTCTGTTCACAGGCATGCTTTTAATAGACACAAATGTTAAAGCTTATCTGTAAGCCCAAACAATGACACCTCAATCACAACAGCTCTGCCTTTACAAAACATTTTTATGTCTTCAGCTTTAGACATTGGCCCTGAGAACTTTCATAAAAGAAGCTCTTATACTCTCTCTGAAACTCTGAATTGTTTTCTAATAATGTGAAATTGTGGACATAAATTGATGAAGCAATGACTACCTACCTAATATGCTGTTAATGTATGGAGGATTCTTTAAGTTCAAGTTCTTAAAGTTTTGTAGGATGTGAGGTGGATTCATTGTGGATGAAATTAGGCATGGGCCGGTATAAGATTCTGACGGTATTATAACCTTGGATAAAAATATCACAGTTTCACGATTTCACGGTAATGATTACTGCTCTAAAATCTAAAAAAGATTAAGGCTCAATTCTGGCACCTCTCCTGTTCAACCTTTATATGCTCCCTCTGAGCCAAATAATGAGAAAGAACCAAATCTCCTACCACAGCTATGCTGATGACACTCAGATCTACGTAGCCTTACTGCCTAATGACTACAGCCCGGTTGAAACCCTCTGCCAATGCATTGATGAAATGAACAATTGGATGTGCCAAAACTTTCTTCAGTTAAACAAAGAGAAAACTGAAGTCATTGCGTTTGGGAGCAGAGATGAGGTTCTCAAGGTGAATGCGTACCTTGGCACTAAGGGTCAAACAACAAAAAATAAGGTCAAGAATCTTGGTGTGACTCTGGAGTCAGATCTGAGTTTCAATAGTCATGTCAAAGCAGTTAGTAAATCAGCATACTATCATCTCAAAAACATTGCAAGAATCAGATGCTTTGTTTCCAGTGAAGACTTAGAGAAACTTGTTCATGCTTTTATCAGCAGCAGGGTGGATTACTGTAACGGCCTCCTCACAGGCCTTCCCAAAAAGACAGTCAGACAGTTGCAGCTCATCCAGAACGCTGCGGCCAGGATTCTGACTAGAACCAGGAAATCAGAGCACATCACACCTGTCCTCAGGTCCCTACACTGGCTCCCAGTTACATTCAAAATAGATTTTAAAGTATTATTACTTGTCTATAAATCACTAAATGGCCTAGGACCTCAATACATTACAGATATGCTGACTGAATACAAACCTAACACATCACTCTGATCTCTAGGATCATATAAACTAGAAATTCCAAGAGTTCAGTCAAAGCAGGGTGAATCAACTTTCAGCTACTATGCCCCACGCTGCTGGAATCAGCTTCCAGAAATGATCAGATGTGCTCCAACATTAGGCACATTTAAATCAAGACTGAAAACACATCTGTTTAGCTGTGCCTTTACTGAATGAGCACTGTGCTACGTCCGACAGATCGCACTATTGTTCTTTTCTTTTTATTCTTTTATAACCCATTTAACACATTTTTATCTGTTTTTAATCATTCTTATTATTTGCTTTTTTTATCCTCTAACACTTTTCTTTTTATTCTTGTTTATGTAAAGCACTTTGAATTGCCACTGTGTATGAAATGTGCTATATAAATAAACTTGCCTTGCCTTGCCTTGCCTTGCCTAAAATATATTCTTTTTTAAATGTCTGGGTAAAACCCCCAATTTTTTCCCATTTGAACACAATATATTTTATTTTGAGAAACATTTAAAATATTTTGCAGCAGTAAACATGTTGGGCTAAATAATAAAAATGATTAATTTACTGCTATCTTCATTAGTTTCAAAAACACAGATTTCTTCACAATGTAAAACAGCATCTTTGGATATCTGTACTGCTTGAGATACTGTTGTCCTGAAAAAAAACATAAATAAAAAATCTTACACAAACCTAGGAACGGTTTTACAGAAAATTTTGGTGGTTTTAAAACCTTGACTTCCAAACCGCGGTATACCTTGAAAACGGTCATCGTCCCATGCCTAGATGAAACTGATTGATCCAGCTCACTCTGTTGATGCTGAGACTACAGCATAACCTTGATTTCATAATTGACTAACAATGTTTGGGTACAGTACAGTACAGCACATGCTAAAGTCATGTCCACATGCATGGCTGGACCCAAAGTTCCCCAGCAGAATTTTCCCAGAGAATCAAACTGCCTCCATGTTGTAATCCCACATTGCATTCTAGTTCCATTACTTACACCAAGTAAACAGAGCCCATGTACACAGTCGTGCATGTGATTTAAAAAAAGAGTCCATGCATCCTTCTTACAGTGCCTATAATGTTCCCTGTTCCCTGTGTGAGCATCATAACTAAACAATGGACCTTGAGATCTAAACATAACTAAACAATGAATCCAGCCATTTATGTGAGAATAAAGGTAACATGTGTTGTCTATCTACCATGCACACTCCTGCAAAACAATGGCAATCCCTGCACAGGAATGTTTGAAGAACATGATGAAGGGTTCATGATATTCCCTGGCCTTGAAATTCCCAATATCTCAATATCTCAATCTGCTGTTTTGTGTCAGTTACCACAGATATGATCTCGTAGAACCGATAACTCGGTGAATCAACACAATTTTAACAGCATGTGGAGGACCAACAGCATATTAGACAAGCGATTCTAACAATTATTCCTTATTGATATGCATAAATATACAGAAGAAAAGACCATTACAATATTTGTTTCATGCCAACTTTAACTGAGACGTGATAATTGAGAACTGAGAAGTGGCTTGACATAATGATTGAAAAATGGATCTTGGGTTCCTTTACCCTCCAGTTCCCTCTGTATGGATCTTGAGTTCCTTTGTACCCTTCAGTTCCCTCAAAATTGCAGACTTCTTGGGTCCTGCAGGTGAAATCATGTACTTTTTTACCCACATGTATAATTTTTTTTCTATTCTATTAATCTATTTGGAATTTGTTACAGTATGTGCCATGTACTTTCCTGTCTGTTGTCTGCCTGGGTTGTTAAAAAGATAAAACCTGTAACCATTGACTTCCATATAAAACAAATACTAGGAAAGTGAATGGTTCCATATTATTTTGTTCAACAGAGGAAAGAGACACATATAGGTTTTAAACAAATTAAGGAAAGCAACTGATGAATTGAATTTTCAGTTTTGGGTGAACTATCACTTTAACTGAATATTGATTCATTGGCTTTCCTCATTACTTGCCTTAATTGCTTCCCTATTTAGCTGTACCTGAAATCACCCCCTATACTCTCATTCACTATTCCCTACATAAGTCCACTTAAAAAAGTGAATGAAACAAGTGAGTGAATTGGAGCACTGAGTGCACGCTGTTTTGTTTGTGATTTGCAGGTTGATAAATCCCTCAAATGGATTAGATATTCAACTCCACATAGAAATGCCTCCTGACCCAGCTTGGACTCAAATGCAGTGAAGTGACAGTGCTAACCACTAAGCTACTGTGTTGCTAACAACAATAAAATAATTCATTCATTCATTCATTCATTTATTTTCTTTTCAGCTTAGTCCCTTTATTAATCTGGGGTTGTCACAGCGGAATGAACCACTAACTTATCCAGCATATGTTTTACACAGCGGATGCCCTTCCAGCTGTGCCAATTTAGCCAATTTAGCCTACCCAATTCACCTGTACCGCATGTCTTTAGACTTGTAGGGGAAACCGGAGCACACAGAGAAAACCCACACGAACACGGGGAGAACATGCAAACTCTACACAGAAACGTCAACTGACCCAGTCGAGGCTCGAACCAGTGACCTTCTTAAAATAAAATTATTTATTTAAAAACTTACACCTGATAGGATTCCTATGTGGATGCCTTGTGGTCAGAAGTGGAGATTTAGTTTGCTGCGTAATTAGTCACAGTGCATTATGGGTATTCTCTAGCCTTAAAGTGTACATTGGTTGTACACTCGTTATTGCAGTGCATTGGGGGTTGAATGAGTGCACTTTAGAATGTCCACCATGGTTTTGGACACCACTACAAATAGTTACTTTTTAAAGCTGCGTCCCAAATGGCACACTATACATTATGCTCTTATCCACTTTACTTATCCACTTACACACTCAACAGCATAGTATATGTATGTAGTGTTGTCCCAAATGGTACACTAATGGTTTTTACTAAGCAGAAATTCAAACCGTTTCCCTGATGACAATTGACGGTTTTCAAATTAGCGAAATGAATGACCAAACTACCAAATAATACCTGCCATGAGTAGAACCGCATTTACCATCGGGAAGAGGTATAATCAGTCTCGTAGGAGAAATTTGGTGCCCAAAAACTCCACCCCGTCCGCTACGTGCGGTCGTTAAGAGCTTAAAGTGTCCATCATTCCAGACTTGGCACTACCTTCACTATTTATACTACAAAATGGCGTAGAATAGTGCATAAATATGCGATTTGGGACGCACATGTAAACTAAGGTAGGGGTGCCTTAGTAATTTAAGACAATGTTTGATTAAGTTAGCAGCTGAACTCTGCATGAAGGTATAGATCTCCAGGAGCAAGATTGTGCATCCCTGAATTAAGGGTATAGGGTCGATTTTGGATACAGCCCTTGTGTACTTGTTGTAGTGTACAAGACTTAACTCTAGTTCTGATGTCATCTCTGTCTCTAAATATTGTATGACTATGTTTCTGCTTATGATTGTTTGCTTTCAGCCTACACAAACCTCAGCTCTTCAGGGAAAAGACACGCTTTAAAAATAGATGGACAGGGTGTGACATATGGTCCATCTACACTATACAAAATAAACATTTCGGGTGTTCATGCAGTAACAGACAATCAGTTTAATCCCAAATCCTCCAAAAGACACACACTGTATTAGAATCCTAATTGTATCCATTTTAAAAATGTAATTAAAATGTGTAGCTAAGGTCATTTGCATACCTCTAAAGTAATGTCATCCATTTAACTCAGAAGTAGTGAATTTGAGTTCACTCATGCAATAAATGGTGCTGGTTTAAAGACTCATTTAGCGTCCCTAGTGCTGTGATGCAAGCAGGTAAAATGGATGAATGCCTTGTTAGATGTAGAATGTTATCATTGTTAAGATGGAAGGAAACATTATTTCAGCTGGTATTATGAAATTGTGTTTTAAAACAATGACACTAACAGTGTGAGGTCAGAAGGGCCCTGCATGCCCCAGAAAGTAGGCTGTACCATCTGGGTATATCTCACCATATGCTGCATCACACAGGTCGGAGAGATAGATGAGAATTACTCTGAATGAGCGCTGGGATATTTGTATACTAACAAAAACACTAAGCAACAAGGCTACGTCTTATTAGTCAACAAACTGACTCAGTTACTTCAGACTGAGAATTATTATCTAAGATGTGAATTTTGTTGTTGTAAGAAGAAACATCATGAACTTTAACCTTGCCTTCATGATCTGGACTCTTACGGTTACATGTGAGGGGGTAAGTCCAATTTAATACCTTTAAATCTAAAGTGCATTTCAAAAGAGTTTTTCAAACAGCTTGCATGCATTTGCACGTGTTTTCCAGGTGAAGACAGTTCATCCTGAATGTTCGATAGTGTTGCATCTGCAAGAGAAAGAAGCTGAATGTCTGGTCAAAATGGGTTTAACACAGTCTTTGTTAAACATTAATGGTACCAATGCAGGTGAGCTTAGTCACAGATATTCACTGATACTTTAAACTGGAGAAATCACATCTAATCAAGATTTCACACAAAAAAATCTTAAACCTTTGATTTGACCTTGGTTCACTCATAGATTTTGTGGAAAATAGAAATCATCATTTTATAATTCTTTTTTTTTGTTCACAAAGAAAGTTTAAGGGAGGGGGGAATGATGAGAGAATAAAAAAAAATTGTGAACAATCCGTGTCACGCTGGCGTAGTGGCTAGCATGATCGCCTCACAGTAAGAAGGTTGCTGGTTCGAGCCCCGGCTGAGTCAGTTGGCATTTCTGTGTGGAGTTTGCATGTTCTCCCCGTGTTGCTATGGGTTTCTCCGGGTGCTCCGGTTTCCCCCATAAGTCCAAAGACATGCAGTATAGATGAATTGAATAAGCTAAATTGGCTGTAGTGTATGTGTGTGTGAATCCAAGAGTGTATGGGTGTTTCCCAGTGTTGGGTTGTGGCTGGAAAGGCATCTGCTGTGTAAAAACATATGCTGGATGATTTGGAGGTTCATACTACTGTAGCAACCCCAGATTAATAAAGGGACTCAGACAAAGAAAATTAATGAATGAGTGAATTATCCCTTTAATTTATATTAACATATACATAATGAAATAAGAATAAGTTCCTGGAGAGCCGCAGCTCTCCACAGTTTATCTTTAACCCTGATTAAACACACCTGATCAAACTAACTGAGTCCTTCAGGCTTGTTTGAAACCTACAGGTAAGTGTGTTGAAGCAGGGTTGGAACTAAACCGTGCAGAGCTGCGGCCCTCCAGGAACTGGATTTGACACCTGTGGTCTAATAGGTACATGTACTGTCTTCTTTGTAAAATAACAAAAAAACACAATTCATTCATGTTGTCCCAATACAAATCGATTAAGTTAACTTCATTGTTTTTACAAAATTAAGTAGATTTAAACATAGAACAATGAAGTTGTCCCTAAAAAAAGAATTGTGTTGTTTTAACTCATTTTAAATAAGTAGTTTGAACAAGCAGCAAAATGAATTTTTTGAGTATAATCAATGGCATAAAATAAAATAAAAGTTACTTTTATTTTACAATTCTAACTTTTTTATCACAGTTGCAAAGTTATATCTTGCGATTTTGAGTTTACATCTCACAATTAAAGATATATTCAGTTTTGACTTTTATTTCACACTTCAGAGTTCATAATTCTGGAATTTCTAAAGTTTTTAAATTCTTAAATTCCAATGTTAAATAACAGTTTTGAGTTTATATATCTTTATAGTATTGTTTATTATAAATGACTTTTTTTGTTGCAATTTTTAGTTTATATGTCAAGATTTTAACTTAGAAATGCAGAATAAAAATAATTTTACACCACTGTGGATGTCTTTAGGTTGTCTAGTTGAGTGGGACGGTGTGAACTGCTGGCCTGCTGTCAGTGTAGGAGAAAGAGTCTCAGTGTCTTGCCCTCCTCCTCTCCTGAAATCTCACGGTAAATCTCTTACAGCACATATCACATCTAAACAGCAAATTAACTTTTTATGTCACTGTAACTTAATATTATTGCATTGTACAACTGTGGCCATAAAGACCAATGCACCAATAGAATTACCTAACTGCAAAACAAGCCTTTTCCACTGATGTTTTTAGAGCCGATCAGCCGCACCTGCACTAGTGAGGGATGGAGTAATGTGAGTGTGCCTTATTACACCGCCTGCTTTCAGGACAACAGCACAGAAGAGGAAGAGATTGGACACATTGTAAGCAACCTTGGGGAATTGCTATGGCTATATTTCATAGTGTATTATTTGAAAAGTAACAGAACTATATGGATTACTGTGTTTCTATGTTTATTCTTGGATCTTTTTGTATTAATGAAAGTTTTTTGAGCCATGCAGACTCTTGAGCCATGCAGAAACTAAGTTAGGTTAAGCAAGATATTGGAAAACAGTGGTTTGTTTGTAACCATTCAAGCTAAAATCTTAAGGGGGCTAATATTATTGACCTTGGTATTTAAAAAACAAACAAACATTTTTTAATACCCTACAGATAAAACATAAATATAGTAGGAAATACTGGCAAACTTTGTCTTATATGTTAAAATCACTTGCAGATCTTTTTGCAAAATAGTAATTTTAATCAATTTGTCTGTAAAAAAAATGTGTATATATATTTTTTTTATATATTTTTACTTGGTTTATATATTTTGTCTTTTATATTTTTGTCTGGTTTATATAATTTTTTGGCTTGGCTTATGTGGTCAAACATGTAGTTGGGGCAACTACTTTTTTCCTCATTTGTGAATCATTTTACACCTGTGGTATAAACATTTTAATGTCCTGTTTGGTTAACACTTTACTATTTTAATTTTATGTTAATATTAAAAAGAGAAATCAGTTTTTCAATGAAGTGACACCAGAGGATGGCGCTATATGTTCAAAAATCAGTGTGATGTTATTCATTTATTTTCTTTTCGGCTTAGTCCCTTTATTAATCATGGGTCCCCACAGCGAAATGAACCGCCAACTTATCCAGCAAATGTTTTACGCAGCGGATGCCCGTCCAGCTGCAGCCCAACACTGGGAAACACCAATACACACTCTTTTACACATATACTCTACGGCCAATTTAGTTCATCCAATTCACATACAGTGCATGTCTTTGGACTGTGGGGGAAACCGAAACACCTGGATGAAACCCACACCAACACGGGGAGAACATGCAAACTCCACACAGAAATGCCAACTGACCCAGCCGAGGCACGAACCAGCGACCTTATTGCTGTGAGGCGATTGTGCTACCCACTGCGCCACCGTGACGCCCACTTTTCAAAAATAACAAGCAAGTAACATAGTTTTGTGGTTAAATGTATTATTTGGAAAATCCCAGAAGTCCTGCCCCAAACATAAACCATTGTTCAGAGAAATTATATTAGAGAAAAAAGTATAATATAGATTATATAAAAACCAATAATGAGACAGGTCAAGTCATTCATTCATTAATTTTCTTTTCGGCTTAGTCCCTTTATTAATCCGGGGTTGCCACAGCGGAATGAACCGCCCAAAGTCAAGTCAACAAAACCATATTAAAGTAGTTCTTATTATCAGCTATTATAGACTTTGTTAATAGTTTTTTTATGTTTTTTGCTTGATTTTAGTATTTTCTTTTCCATATTTTGAGATTTTTGTTAGTTTGAGGTTTTGTGTGTTTCACATGTCCATATGCATTTGATTAATTTTAAATAACATTTTACCTTAATCCCAATGTAAATTTTTAATTATTCTGTGGCAGCACCTGAAATAATGCAATTTCAAGATTCAATGTAATACATTTTTAAGTTATTTAACAAATAATTTAAATATTTTTTAACTACAATAACCTTCTTCTAACCTTGTTATTGTGCATTTCACTGTGGAAGAGTGAATATTTTGCGAAGGTGAAGCTGATCTACACAATTGGATATGGCACGTCCCTCAGCTCCCTCTGCATTGCAGTCTTCATCTTCTGTATCTTCAGGTACTGCAACATTCCCTTCTTGCTTTAGTGTCTTGTGTGTTCTGGTGCACGGGGTGACATTATGTGACATTTACTTCAAGAAAAGCTCATATCAATACCAGTAGTGTTTCATTAATCACACAGGAAGCTTCTGTGCAGACGGATCTACATCCACCTCAACCTCTTCTTCACGTTCATCCTCAAGGCTTTGGCAGTATTTGTGAAAGATGCTGTTTTATTCGCTGATGAGACTGTCAATCACTGCACAGTCTCCACGGTAACAAGAACTGACTTAAAAAAACAATGTAAAAATGCCATATAGATAAATCAGATATTCTAAACCAGGGGTCATCAAACTGGGCCAGTGTCCAGTTTAGATTTAAATTTCCTCAACAAATATAAGACCTTGATTAGCTTGTTCAGGCATGTTTGATTACCATATGATAAAAATATGCTACTATTTAGGAAATACAGTTGTGTTTTGCAACCTACGCTCAAAAACTTTGCTGTTAGTTCAAACAACTTTAGGCAAGGCAAGTTTATTTATAAAGCACATTTCATACACAGCGGCAATTCAAAGTGTTTTACATTAACAAGTATAAAAAAAGACAAGTGTACGGAAAAATAAAAACAGATAATAAAAAACAGATACAAACAGATAAAAATGTGTTAAAACAGGTTGTAAAAGAATGAAAAAGAAGAGAAAAACATAATAGTGTGATCTGTTGGACGTAGCACAGTGCTCATTCAGTAAAGGCACAGCTAAACAGATGTGTTTACTAGTAACTTAATTGATTTTGGGTTCAATGCACTTAAATATGTAAAAACTAATAAGTTAACTTAATACCTGTTTTCCCAAGACAAATCTTTTGTGTGGAACCCAGCATTTTTTACACTGTACTATAGTACTTTGAATTAATCTGTTGTAGTAATCTTATAGTTGCTCTGGTAATACAACAACTTTACCAATATAAACAAATTCAATTCAATTCAATTTGTTTATTGTCATGTGCACAGTAAGGAAACATGTTTCCCTGTACAATGAAATTCTTACTTTGCCGTCCACAGTGAAGTTATACACATAACATACACATCATACACGGCATACACATATATACACAGAAGTGACGGAAGTATAATTATGAAATTGTATACAGTATATATACTATATATATATATGAATAATATAATATGTAAACAGATGTGAACTATGTGTATTAGTTCTTAAAATTGTGCTTATTATGCAAAAAAAAGAAAAGTGCCTAGTGCAAATGGCCCAATACTGTAGTTTTCTACAACTATATTTGTACATAATACTACAATACACCACATTTTACTGTAATAAAAACTAAAGTAGCATTTATTACAGTTTATGTATTTACTGTAGTTATACAGTTTGCTGTAGAATTCATGAACAAAGGGTTATAAATTCTAGAATATATGCAGTATAATGCACTTTGTAAAGTTCGAAAACACTATAGTATTATTTACCATAAATTACTATTCATTCATTCATTTTCTTTTCGGCTTAGTCCCTTTATTAATCTGGGGTCACCACAGCAGAATGAACCACCAACTTATCCAGCACGTTTTTACGCAGCGGATGTCCTTCCAGCCACAACCTATCTCTGGGAAACATAAATTACTATAGTATTTTTAAAATCTACTGGGCATTATCAGATTGTCCAAACCCCCATTCAGAAATTAGGTATCACATCTTGTTGATGAATTACCCATCAGTTTGTGTTAATGTAATTCTTGGTGTAGCATTGTGATATGATGCTTTAATATCACCCTTACCCACCCCAATCCCTAACCTCAAAGTTAAAACCATTCAACTTCAATATTGATAGCATAATCTGGCTTGTAATATACAATGTCAACACTCTGAGTGTGATGACCCCTGTTGTTGCTTTTTCTTCCAGGTTTTGTGCAAGGCATCAGTGACTTTCTTCCAATACTGTGTGTTATCAAACTTCTTCTGGCTGCTTGTTGAGGGACTTTACCTTCAGACACTGCTTACGTTCACCTTTGCACACAAAGGAAAAATTTTCTGGTGCTATACACTTATTGGCTGGGGTAAAACCACATTTGATCTTAAAAGTTAAAAGAAGTAAATTTTAAACATAAACTGCTAAATATATACACCAGGGGTCACCAAACTTGTTCCTGGAGGTCCGGTGTCTTGCAGATTTTAGCTCCAACCCTAATCAAACACACCTGAGCAAGCTAATCAAGGTCTTAGGTATACATGAAACATCCAGGCAGGTGTGTTGAGGCAAGTTGGAGCTAAACCCTGTAGGACGGCCCTCCATGACCGAAATTGGTGAACCCTGATATACACTGTTAACGATTTTTGTAAATTACACAGTATTCAGCTGTAATGCAGTTACAAGTTATGCATGTTACTGTATTTTAAAACTGCATTGTGAACATAACTGTATATTTTACAGAAAAGATATACAAACAATTATTTAAATGCATACAGCAAGATAAATGGTGTTGTAAATGTAAATAGTTTTGTTTTTGTTGCTGTAATATATTTACAGTAAGTTACTGGTGAACTGCTGCCAGTAAATTACTATAGATTCTATAGAAAATTGTTAACAGTGTAACTTATTCTGAAAGTTGGTAAATTATCTTCTCTCTTTTACAGGGACTCCATCTGTCACAGTAACACTTTGGACATTCCTCAAATATTCATATGACAATCATGGGTGAGGAAGAGATTTTTGTTTGGAGAGTATTTGGGGAAACACTGTGTAGGTGATCTGTATCGTGAATGCCCATGTATTTGTGTTGGTAGGTGCTGGGATGACCTGGACAGTGGCTACTGGTGGATCATCAAAACTCCCATTTTGCTTTCTGTATTTGTAAGTCTTTATGATTTGGATGTTAAGGTGCCCTATGATGCTAATTTGAATATTTTCTGCAACATGATTACATCCAAGGTTATTTGTAGGATAATTCATTTTAATTTTGCTTCGGCTTAGTCCTTTTATTCATCAGGGGTTGCCACAGCAGAATGAACCACCAGCTTATCTAGCATATGTTTTACAAAGCGGATGCCCTTCCAGCTGCAACCCAGTACTCGGAAACATCCATATAAACTTATTCACAAACAGACTACTGCCAATTTAGTTTATTCAATTCACCTAGAACATGTCTTTGGACTGTGGAAGAAACTGGAGCACCCAGAGGAAACCCACGCCAACACGCGGACAGAACATGCAAACTCCACACAGAAATGCCAACTGGCCCAGCCGGGGCTCAAACTAGCAACCTTCTTGCTGTGAGGTGACAGTGCTAACCACTGAGCCCTCGTGTCGCCTTGCAGGACATATTTATATATTCTTACACATTGTTGTACTTTTACATTTTACAGATGAACTTGCTGATGTTCATTAATATAAGCAGGATTATAATTGTAAAAACAAAAACCCCAGAATCAAATGGAGGAAACAAGCAATTTTACAGGTGAGATCTTATGAGTAATTAGACCTACATGAGGTACGTTTACACTGTATGTCTATTTTTTATTTGTTTTATCTAATATTCCTTTCTAATGTGTTTTCACTGTGTGTTCTGCAGACGACTGGCCAAATCAACTCTTCTGCTTATCCCTCTTTTCGGAGTGCATTACATTGTATTTGCTTTGTTTCCTGAACATGTTGGCCTAGAGGCGAGACTCTTTTTTGAACTTGTGCTGGGCTCCTTCCAGGTATTTGCAATGTCATGCAAACTATATTGCATACTCAGGCCCACAACACAAAACAAATATCAAATGTGCTTTAAATGAATAGCTGTGACTTTAATAAGCTTTCTTTGCTCATGTTGTCTCTTAGTTAGAGAGATGAAGCAACTGAAAAGGATTAGTTTACTTAAAAATTAGTATCTGTTGTAGTTTTACTCACCCTTTTTTAAAGGTCTTTCTAAATTGTTATGAATGCGCTTAATGCACATTAAATTTGCACAGTATAAAGGCTTCACTTCAATAGACCACAGTATTGTTAGGATCCTGTTTTATTTATATAAAGGACCACTGTTTCATAAATCCTTTTTAATATTGAAGAAATTGCTGTGGGTGGTTTTAGGTGAACCGTTCTTTTAAAAGATACTTCTTTGGGGCCTGATAGGGGATACTGTGCCCTCCACTGTAAATGTCACAAGAACATTCATAACGTTTCAATAAATACTTTCATTTAGCTATTTTAAACATCAAAATATTAACTTTGGGATTTCTTTGAAGGGTTTTATTGTGGCACTGTTATACTGCTTCTTGAACAGCGAGGTAAGTGCATTATGTATAATTTGGATTATAATGCATTTCATGTAAAAATATAAAGAAATATTTCATGACTTTATTTTATAATTGAATTTCACAGGTCCAAAATGAAATACGTAAAGAGATTGAGAAATACAAGTCCCGAACTGACATCAACACTTTCCATATGGCAACTCAAGACTTTATTGCATAAATTTGAGAACATGTTTTTATTATGCACTTAAACTTGCTGTTTTTGTAAACACTGTGATGATAATTGTGTGATTGTATTTATTTATTTATTTTTTCTTATTCGTCTTGTTGTTTTTAGCTATTATCGTGGTCATGTAAAAGTAAATCAATATAATCGTCTCTAGCAGAGTGTGAATTAATTTTGTTGGTAAGTTGTGGCATAGTAGGGATTTATTTAAAGGCGTTTTCTTTAGCACTCTACATGATATTTTTTCTGATGTGATGAGATGATATTTAAGCATGACTTATATATCAAACTCTTTTTAAATTATCTGTTATTATCAAATATAAAATTGAAATTTACTTTCTTTTCCACACTTGTCTAGCCTTGGCATGATGATTAAACAGTGTTCATACGGTCATGGAAAACCTGGAAAAGTCATGGAATTTTGACATGGCATTTTCCAGGCCTGAAAAGGTTTTGGAAAAACAAATACCCCCAAGTTTTAGAAAGATCATGGAAATTAGTTTAACAAATATCTGTAAACTTGAATATATGTTAGTTGCCTTCATACTTCTTTTCTGTCTTTGGCCAAAAACATGGTCTCACATTATGAATGCTGTGTAAGCATTAATTCATTCTTTCATTTATTTTACACAGAGAGAATGAACTGCCCTGTGTAAGAATTATCAAAATAAATTTTACATACGTAAAAAATAAGTTCAAAATAAATAGATTTGTTTTGTGTTTTATGATATGATGTAATACATTTGAATGTGCGTTGTTTTTTTATTATTATTAATACTAAGAAGTATATATGTATTCATGAAATTTTACTTAAAAGTCATGGGAAAGTCATGGAAAAACCATGGAATTTTAGTAGCAAAAATGTGTATGACCCTGATTAAAGTAAAAATTAATTTGACTTCGCTTTTATTAAAGTATTTTTTTTATTTCCTTATTTATTTATTACATATTTTACACCAGGGGATGGCGCTACACGTTCAGTTTGACGCATTACGTCATCAATTTCAGTTTTCAAACATGAGTTCTTTTCCACCCAGTAACATAATTTGAATAGTGCGCACTGTATATTAATTAAGCTCAATCAGTGTATAAATCTGCTGTGAATGAGAAAATAAGGATTATCTAAAAAAAATGTTGTGCAATTTGATGATAGTTACCATTTCCAAGAAGCATCTGCAACAGTATAAGTGATCAAGTATATTAAATTTCTCTTCAGCAGCCTGATCTACTTTAAAGGTTTGGCAGTGTGTGCCTGAGAGAGAGAGAGAGAGAGAGAGAGAGAGAGAGAGAGAGAGAGAGAG
>CAIGQZ010004081.1:5384884-5418986 GCA_903798205.1 Danio tinwini
ATATATATATATATATATTGCAAAATATTTCAAGAGATGACTTGTAACTATTTGAAAATCATCATTTTAGACTGATTGAGATTACTTTCTGCATAAGATATAATTAGAAGCATTTTACATAAAAACAAATAAAAAAAGATGCAAATGAAACAAATCTTGTTTTATGGTTTTCTGTGGATTCTAACAGTATTCAGGCACAGAAATTCAGTCCTATTTAAAATAACACTGTATAGTCCCTGCCCAGGGACTACAGATGTAAATTAGCTTTATAGCTAACTCTGGCACAACATGTCATGTTGTACATTGTCCCTGTATAAATAAATTAAATAAATAAATAAATTGTATAAATAAATACATTTAATCTTTGTTAAAGCTTACACTTAATTTATTGGTTTAAATTTGCTTGAAATCTCACACAGTCACAGATGTTTAGAAACAGATACAAATGAACAACTTTCATTATATTAGGATTCAACTTTGCGCAGACTTCACAAATAACGTGTTCTGAACTGTGGTGGCTGGCTATTATAATCTCAGCTTGGCATTGCAGATCTTACGATGTGACTATTGCAGATTCGCACATTAGGATATCAATGCTGAAACGATACTGTCCAGCCCTAAAATCAACACTTTTCTTTCATTAAAATTTGACTTTAATTGTGACAGCTGTAATATATTTGGTGCATGGATAACTGTTGATCATTTTCATGAATTTGTAGGGTATTTTATTATTATTATTTATATATTTTTATTATTATTATTGTTGTTGTTGTTGTTATTATTGCTATTATTATAATTATTGTTGTTGTTGTTATTATTATTATTATTATTGTTGTTGTTGTTGCTGCTATTGTTGTTGTTGTTGTTATTATTGTTATTATTATTGTTGTTGTTGTTGTTATTATTATTATTATTAATAATAATAATTATTATTATTATAGACACAGAACCTACAGAACAGCTACAAAAAGAACATGAGCAGGTTGCAGAATTATCTAGTGATATATCCGCTTGCTGAAGACCTGATCTCTTATAATGCAATCAGGAAATATCTTAATAAATACTCTGCTAGAAGTATATTTAACTCTTGGGGGAAACTGGGCCCCTGACCTGATGAAGACTTTAAAAAAGGGGAAGAGGAGGTAGTGCTCTTTCTCATCTCTAGTGATATGAGAGATCTTAATGGTAGCGTGGAGCCCCACCCAGAATGGCACACTGAAGCTTAATATTGGTGGAAAAAATTGCACAGAGCGTCCTCCCATTTTTGGGCAGGAACCTCTTGAAGGGGACATATTATGCGCTTTTGATAGCTTTTAAAAACGGTCCTTTAGAAACAGGGATGTGGAAATGCTATTGATGAATTTTTTTAAAGAAGAGAGTTTAGATGCAAACAGTTGTGAGCTGTAATAGGTGGAAGGATCAAGGGGAGGGACTGTTTTTGATGGTTAAAGGAGTCCAAGAACGCGCTTGGTGTAGATGTTGGGAGAAGAGCTGTGGGTCAGAGCTGAGTTGGCTTGTTGAGCTGTTTATTGGTGCGATGCGAGTGAAGCTGGAATGAGCAGAGTCATCGCACTTCTGTAACTCGATGCTCAACCATGATGGCCCATGGCAGCTGAGCGGCCACCATATCAGTGTTTGTATGGTACGGATGTGCATGAGAGCGATACAGAGTGTGTGTCTGTCTCCACTTTCCCAGCCCCTCTTGCCTGTATGCTGGGCCCCCACAGAGAAAGACTGAATTCTCAGAGGTGTACGTACTGTATATCTGCATGCCTTTAACTTGCAGACATGCACGTCATTGCAAAGAAAATTAATATTAAAAAGAATATAAAATTCTATATAACTACAAAAATATGTATCCATTGAAAATGTAAATTAGAGAACAATTTTTAAACACTTGACTTGATTTTTCTGAAATGATGTGGGCTTTAATCTTATCATATAAAAAATCTAAGGACACAACAGAATCCACTGGTTTCATGAAAAACACAGAGATCAAATTTATTAAACAACAATGACTGTGTCATGGAGAAAGCTTGCAACTAAAAATTCTGAAGGATACAGCAGTATTGTAGTACTTCTGTAGAAAGTGTACAGGCCAAAATTTATATATATATATATTCATTAATTCATTTTCTTGTCGGCTTAGTCACTTTATTAATCTGGGGTCACTACAACGGAATGAACTGCCAAGTTATCCAACAAATTATTATGCAGAGGAAGTCCTTCCAGCTGCAACCCATCACTGCACGGAAAACATCCATACACACTCATTCACACACTTGCACTACGGACAATTTAGCATAGTCAATTCATCTGTACTGCATGTCTTTGGACTGTGGGGGAAACCGGAGCACCCGGAGGAAACTCACGCGAACACAGGAAGAACATGCAAACTCCACACAGAAATATTTGGGTTAGTCCTTTTATTAATCCAGGGTCGCTACAGAGGAATGAACCGCCAACTTATCCAGCATATGTTCTTATGCAGCGAATGCCCTTTCAGCCGCAACACATCACTGGGAAACATCCACACTAATTCACACACACACTTCTACACTACGGTCAATTTTAGCATACATACCCAATTCACCTATAGCACGTCTTTGGACTTGTGGGGGAAACTGGAGCACTCAGAGGAAACCCACGCGAACACGGGCAAATTTCACACAGAAACGTCAACTGACCCAGTTGAGGCTCGAACAAGCGACCTTCTTGCTGTGAGTTGAACTTGCTACCCACTGCGCCACCATGCAGCCATATATATATATATACTTTGAATGACATTAGCACATCTGTGGCCACAAGACATCACTAGTCTCTCACAGACTTCACCAGTCTCTCGCAGACAAAGTGAGTAGCGCCTTAGAGGCCCCCTGACTGTGTGTAATGTTACATCAGTTGCAGTCTGAGAATTTCTGAGAAATGTAAAATTTAAAAACTGTTGTAAGCTTTGTTTTTAAACCTGGAAAATTTATTTACACTTTTGCAAATAGGGGTGGCATAGTGGTGCAGTGGTTAGCACTGTCGCCTCACAGCAAGAAGGTCACTGGTTTGAGTCCCTGCTGGGTCAGTTGGCATTTCTGTGTGGAGTTTGCATGTTCTCCCCGTGTTGGCGTGGGTTTCCTCCGGGTGCTCCGGTTTCCCCCACAGTCCAAAGACATGCGCTATAAGTAAATTGAATAAACTAAATTGGCTGTAGTGTGTGTGGCAGCGCAGTGGCACAGTGGGTAGCGCTGTCGCCTCACAGCAAGAAGGTCGCTGGTTTGAGCCTCGGCTGGGTCAGTTGGCCTTTATATGTGGTGTCTGCATGTTCTCCCCGTGTTCACTTGGGTTTTTCAGGTTCCTCCACAAGTCTGCTGTGGCGACCCCAGATTAATAAAGCTGAAGAAAAATGAATGAATAAATTTTTGTATATATACATTTGTGAACAAAGTAGCTTACAATGTAAGTAGCTAATTGTTTTGAAGTGTAGTTTGACAGTAGCTTAGGCAGAGTAGCATAGGAATGCACAATCTGGAAACAATCTGTTTTGTCTGATATCCAAATAATCAGCCAGTAAGCCATAACCAAACAAAAAAATTACAGCCAGTTTTGTATTGTGTCCAAAACTGTACAAACAGTCTTCACCCAAGAAGTAAACCTTGTAAGTCAGAGAAGAGCAGAAGCAAGAGATGATAAAAATGTTGAAAATTGATTCAATAGTCTTAGTTGTGTAAATAGCTACTCCTAGTTTTCTAGGATTTGATTTAACCCCCAGGGTGTTTGCATAGCAGTTGCTATACACTAATGTTTGGGCCAAAGGATAGCCAACATGGATGTCCATTTTGTTCTTTATATATATATTTTAAGTTGTTATTTATAAATGTTCTTTATAATTTGTTCTTTATAAATGTTCATTTATGTTTAGTATTGTGTTGTGTTATATATACAAAATGGCTGCCTGACACACACTCATAGTTGCCTGCCATTGGCTGTGTCTCTGTGAAGTCTTCATGATCTATGGGAGTTGGCCTGAGAGACGGTGTCTGCTAAGTTAATAAGTAATTTGATGTTCTAGAGTAATGTTTGGCTCTCCTTGTCCTTGGTACTGTGGGAAAGTGTCTTGCTCTATGAGTCTGACTTGTACACTTTGTGTCTTGTTATTGCTTTGACAGTTATTTATGTTGCTGGTGGTAAAGTCTGAAGTGTGGCAGACCAGAGTTTCGGTTGATTGTGGTCATGTCTTAGACTAGAGGGAGGGAGAATATGTTATTTGGCCTATCATCACAATTATTGACCTGTTGATGTGACTTACAGAATAATAATATCAGATTCAGAACTCTGGTTGAACGCATTGTTTTGATATTTGCTGTATTAAACGTAACATTCAAATTACTAAGGAATCTGGACTACTGTATCAACAATACCCACTAAAAACATCACATAAAATCTAGCTAATGCCTTCAAGTTGTCTAGTGTATAGTTTATGAAATAATTGACTTTTCAAGAGTTCACACTTAGCTGATGATTAATTATAAAGGTTGTTTGGCATGCTGTCCCGGGAGAGAGCCCTGAGCTCATAAGATCCTCAAGCCCGGGGCTCCCTCCCATTTGCAAGGCAAGAGGGGAGTTTGAGCTCAGGTAGATCTCGAGAACTCCCCTGCTGTAGTAGCTAATGAACAGATAGAGATTGCTTTTAGAGATAACTACTTACTAGGAGCATGTCTATGGAGCTGATTTGGATTAGTCAATTAACTTAAGTTGCATGTGTTTGGACAGTGGGAGGAAACCTAGGAACCCAGGGGAAACCCACGTGAGCACAGGGAGAAAATGTAAACTCCGCACAGAAACATTGGCTGGCTTGGTAAGGACTAGAACCAGTAAGGTTCTTGCTGTAAAGCAACAGTGCTAACCGCTGGGCCACCGTTCCCCCATCTAGGAAAGGAGGAGGAGTAGGGGTGGAAGGGGGGATTTTTTAAAACGAAGATTACTGTGATATGGAACCTAGGGAATTTATAGTGGCTTAGGAAGCATCTGATTGGTGAATCATATGGATAATGCTGGACTAGCAGCGAGCAATAATAAGCAAGTAATCCTCTCAAAATGATTTTTAAAATAAACTCAGTGTAATTGTAAAAACATCCACCTTCATGTCTTTTTGGGATCAAATCGGTCAAATCGGATTCAAATTGAAGTAAACATGGCTAACTTGTTAACTTATGCTAATTATTTTGAAATAAACACAAATGTATCAACAATCATATAAAAATATTAAAAGCTTTTGAGGAATTTCATTTGTACATCAAAGTTATCATTGTTTTGCATTTTATTATACAGTAAAGTTCAACATGATTGTATTCACAGTGTTCACTTTTTCTACATTTTGGTATGCTACAGCCTTATTTCAAAACTTATTCAATTCCTCGTTTCACTAGTTTCTCAAAGTCCTACAAACATTATCCCATAATGACAACATGATAGAATTCATTTGTACAGATGTTTTGTATGTTTTGTCCATTACAGCAGAAATTCAGAGCTTTGAACATCAAAAAATACATTTTGCTGGGAGATAAAAATGTTTTTGTTTTATGGACATTGTCTGCTTTACTGTTATAAAGTTCTCACTGATTTACAAATATGACCACCATAATTTCCCTCTGTAAGTCATTATTTCATGTAATGTAATATGAAAAGCTTTTGTTTCTGACCCAATGCCCATGGTTTGCAGTTTGAATAAATGCAGGCTGTTCTAAGTTCCTGGTCACAAAATGAAACAACACTGAACTAAATGAAGCTGAAAAATATATAGTATATATAAATAGTATATAAATGAATTAATGTGATTTGACTGCATAACTAATTATACCATGGACTGAACAGAAAGAACAATCATTTTACAATAAATAATCAGTTCAAGGCACTCGAAGAATAAGTGAAAAATAAAAAACATTTTATTGACTTGGCTTATTAAAACAAACTGCACTTTTGTATGCTCTTTTATTTTCTGTTTACCTTTAAAATTCCCTTATCCAATGATCATAAACATATGAATTAACCCTGAAGTGTTTTTTGTTTGTTTTGGATTTGAACAATAACTTTATATGTGCAGAATTGCAGTGTTTCAGCGAAGTGCAGTAGATTACATATTTTAACATTGTGCGACATATTACCACCACTGCAGTAGCCATTGAAATTTTGCAGGTCTAGTGGGACTGTGGCTTTACTGTAAACTGTAAATTGCATTCAGCGAGAAGCTTGAACTCTTTGCTTCTTTTGCAATACATCTGCAGCAGACAAATACAATACATTTTTGGAATGGATTTTTTTTTGCATGGTCCATGCAATTAGCAACATTAGTAACGTTAGTAACATGCAAGTAGCACTGTCAGTCACCATGATTCAAAAATATTTTCCCCCTCTCTTTAGGAGTTTAGTGTAGAGATTCCCCGTTGAGGTGGTATCTCTACGCGATGCCAAGATGGCACGCCTGCTTCCTCCCACAGGCACCAGTGTGTTCCACCGGTTCACCCCAGAGTCGCTGGTGGAGATCGAGAGGCTCATGCAGGAGAGGAGCGCCAGGGAGGAACTAGAGGGAGCCGAGGAGGAACCACAGGCACCGAGCAGCGATCTAGAGGCGGGAAAATGCCTGCCCATGATCTATGGCGACCCCCCGGAGGATCTCATTAACACTCCTCTGGAAGACATTGACCCCTTTTATAAAACACAGAAAGTCAGTCTTTCTCCCGTTTATGTTAGATAAAGTGCTCTCTGTTCATACTGTGTTCTCCAGCCTTTGTGTAACCTCTTTCTCTTTTGCAGACTTTTATTGTCATAAGCAAGGGAAACACAATCTTCAGGTTCTCTTCTGAACCGGCGATGTTTTGCATCAGTCCTTTTAGTATTGTCAGAAGAGGAGCCATCAGAATTCTTATACATTCATATCCTTTTTATGCAGTCATTTCATTACAATCATCATATTTGATAACAATCATCATTTAGTGAGCAGTTGTGAAGTTGGACTGGTAACCCAAAGGTTGCTGGTTCAGTTTCTAGTCCTGATGCTCACTGCCCTGGGTGCCTGTGTGTGTAATCACACTCCTCACTCAAAATGTGTGTCTGTGCTTGGATGGGTTAAGAACAGTGGACTAATTTCGAGTTTGGGTAAAAACCTCTCACTCTCAGAAATAAAGAAACAAAATCTTTAAAGATACATATTAATACTCAAAATGTGTAGCTCATAAAGGTACAAAAGTGAACCTTAAAGTGTGCTCTAGAGGTACTAATGTCTACCTGCCAGTGACAGATGTTGTACTTTTATTTCTGAATGTGTACTTGACATGGCTCACTTCACTTTATTTGCAAAGTTTATTATTACTGAGTCATTAGATGTTTGCCATATTTACCTTGACTGTGCTTCACGTTATTTAGCATGTTCATCATGATCACCATCCTGTCCAACTGCGTGTTCATGACTATGAGTAACCCTCCAGCCTGGAGTAAAACTGTCGAGTAAGAGCTGCTTTATGTCTCATTTTGTTGAGTCTAATAAGTACTAGCAAATATTATTATTATTATTATTATTATTATTATTATTATTTTGAGTAAAAATAGTTTGGGCAGTAAAAAAGAAAACATCTCATTGAATTAACAATATATTTTTGTACTGGTTTAATTATCTGTATTTAAAATATATACCACTCTACCTTCTATAAAATGATGTAAAGATTTTTCAGTTGTCATAACTGATTCATACTATATATTTAAAAGGATAGTTTAACTGAAAAATGAAAACTGAATCAATATTTACTTTGCCTCAAGTGTTTACAAACCTTAAGTTTCTTTCTTTTGATGAAAACTAAAGAAAATATTTTGAAGAATGTTGAAACCTGTAACCACTGACATCTGGAGTAGGAAAAACAAATTTGATAGAAGTCAATGGTTACAGATTTTCAGCAAATTCAGTAAATGATGACAATTTTCACTTTTGGGTGAAATATGCCTTTAATATTAATACTATAGTTGTGACTCTGCAACATCTTTTTATTGACAGAATGATGCTAATTTCCCATCATATATTTGTTTATGTGTAATTGCAGGTATGTTTTTACTGGTATATATACCTTTGAAGCAACAGTCAAAGTTTTATCGCGAGGCTTCTGCATTGGACCCTTTACATTCCTCCGTGATCCATGGAACTGGCTTGATTTCATGGTGATCAGCATGGCGTGAGTAAACAAATCATGAGCTGCTACTGCGAAGCTGAGGTTCATTGATCTAGTTTTTTTCAATGTTCACACAAGCGATACTCTCTACATGCTTAGTATCATTTAGACACCTTCTCAGTGACTGTCAGCTAATGATGTCATTTGGCCACAGTGGTTGACGGATCTATTAAATATAACATTAAAATCAATTGCTTTGCCCTGGCAGGAACAGCTAACACATAGACACAATTATAGGATTAATAACTAGATATTTTACCCTTTTAAAGTGTTACAACTTTGTATTTTGCAATTCAAAATCTGAGAAATGTACTAAGCCCTATTTTCCATGCATTTGCATTTGAAGTTCTAAAGCATGTACAATACTGTATAAGTATTATAAAAGTGGTTCTTACATTGCGTGTTCTGTTTTTCAGGATTTCTCAATGCATATTATGGTGGTGTTGGCCATTTCACAGATTTATTTTTGGTTTCCAGGTACATCACAGAGTTTGTAGACCTTGGTAATGTGTCAGCACTGAGGACGTTTCGTGTGCTTCGAGCTCTCAAAACAATCACAGTTATTCCTGGTATGTAGAAAATTAAAAATCACACTAAAGCTTTCAATGTACTTACTTTTCCGCTTTCTTAATGTGCCATGAAAAATGTAATTTGTTACAGATACGTTTTTCAGTTTTTCACAAAGAATAATTCAACTTTGGTTCAAACTTTCAAATGTAAAATTTTTGTATTCAAGAAAAAAATTACATTCATACAAAATATAAATAATGTATAAAAATATAAATATTTATAGACAAATTTTTTTTACATGTGTAGTCATTATGTATGAAAGGTGCAATCTTTTGTAAACTTAGACCAAAGTTAAGTAACTAAAATTACTGTAATTTGTTATCGCTAAATTTATAAATTTCCCTCAAATTAATTTTATTGGTTTTTACTTGGTTAAAACCATGGCTTAATTTGTGCTCTGAAATAGGATCCGGCACCTCATTTTACCAATTCCTCTACTCAACCGCCCTCCTCCCCCGTCCGCTGTTCACTTTCACTTTCTTCTGCAACTCCCTAACCCTCTTCACTAGTGTCCGCGACACCCCCGCCCTGCTCACTTTCGTCTGCGACACCTCTCCATCCTCGGGTAACATGCCGGATCCGTTACCCCGATCTGTTCCGGGACCTCACAATCCACAAATTAAGCACTGGTTGAAACTGAAAAATGTCATTTTATTTTAAGCCAAATATTTATTCTGCCCATTTCTACATTGACTCAAAGGTGGCATGTTGTTTTTTATAACCAGGAAATAATTGAATTGCTTTGGTTGAACTTAAAATCAAAGTCAAAGTAAAATCGTACTTTGGACTTAACTATTATGAATACATAAAGTGTTAGGCTATGTTTTGTTTTAAAAATCTAAAGTAAACTCTCTGCAAGTGTTTTCAGTATGGCTATAAATGTCATGCAACATGATAATAAAACTCAAATTAGGAATACATAAAAACTGACATGAAAACCTGCTGGTTTAAAGTAATAATACTATTTTGAGTAAAAGTAATGTTTGTAATTTTTCCTAGGGGGTTCGGGTTTTGCTTTAAGGCAAATTAAATAAAACTGTTTAAAATCTGAAACCATATTTTTTTTTAATTAATCCAATAAAAAATGTACTTTGAATAAAAAAGGCACCTCAGTTTCACTTTTTCAGTGTGTTTTTTTGTTTCATGTCTATTTATGCAAATGCATCTCCTGTATTTTGAAGTCAGCATGATTTAAATGATGAAGTTTACATTTGATAGTTTTTTTTAAATATTTTGGTTCTTTTTGCTCAGGTTTGAAAACCATTGTCGGGGCTTTGATTCAATCTGTCAAGAAGATGGTAGATGTCATGATTTTAACCATCTTTGCACTGGCTGTTTTTGCTCTCATTGGACTGCAGCTGTTCATGGGAAATCTGCGCCACAAGTGCATCCGTTGGCCCATTCTCAACAGCACCATCTTTGACGTCTACAACTCCAACATGGTCAATGACACCACCTTCAACGTTACCGATACTTTCGATTTCAAAGCTTACATAAACAATGAAGGTGAAGTCAGGTCAAGGTTATTAAATATTTCCAACTTTTACTCATGGCACTACATAGCACTGCAGTTAATGAAGGATAATAATAAAGCATAAATAAAAAGTAAAGCCGATTTCCCACTATCTGGCCAAAAGGTTTCAATTTTCCTTTTTTATTTTATCCCAATCAGCATCAGTCACTGTGGATATGCTTTCCTTTTCCACTGTGCTGCTGATAATCGAGCCCTCTCTGGAATGTACTGTACTGCAAATGCATCAGTAGTTGCCTTGGTAATGCAAGTGTAATGTAACCAGATCATATATTTCAGAGGGATTTTTTGGACTTCTGATTTAATTCATTAGATTACAGGAAAAAAAGAAATAATGCACTTTCATTTAGCATCCTAGTGTGACAATGTCACACACACTCTCTACACCTCCAGCATGGTTCAGAGTTGTGTTTGTGCCTTACCTTACCAGGCTCATGTGAAAATTCTGCTGGAACTGTACTCAACTATAGAACTGTAGAACTGTTCTACACGTTAATGGGAAAGCGGCTTAAGATTTTTATAAACATTATCTATTCACTTTCCATTTTTTATAGTAGTGTTAATGATTTTATTAGAAGTTTATGTTTTGTTTGTTTAATGTGAAGTTTAGAGCAAAAATATTTGATGGAAAATAATATATATTATAATAATGCAAATAACTCATTTTGAAATTACATTGATACCCATGTTAATATATGAACATTTTAATATATAAATATACAATAAATATATTGCAACTTGTTATGTTTTGCAGAAAACCAATACTTTCTGGAAGGGAGTTTAGATGCTTTACTATGTGGCAACAGCTCTGATGCTGGGTACGTTTGAAAATGTATTATTTAGTAGTAATTAATATTGTATGCTGTTTATTATTGTCTGTCTGTATGAAATATTATTTCCAAATAGCTAATTGTAAAAACAATAAGGCGGCAGTGATTTATGTTTTTGAAGAGAAAAAGATCAATGACACTGTTCTGAATGTTTTTATAGGAGGTGTCCAGAAGGATACACGTGTATGAAAGCTGGGCGAAACCCAAACTATGGCTATACAAGCTATGACAACTTTGGATGGGCCTTTCTCGCCCTCTTTAGACTCATGACCCAGGACTTTTGGGAGAATCTCTTCCAGCTGGTCTGCTAACTAGTTATTTTTACCCTGTACATTTGTTGAAAAGGTAGTTCATAAAATTCCATCCTCATCTTTTATAGACCCTTCGTGCTGCTGGAAAGACCTACATGATCTTCTTCGTGGTGGTCATCTTCCTGGGGTCTTTCTACCTCATCAATCTGATCTTGGCTGTGGTTGCGATGGCATACGATGAGCAGAACGAGGCCACATTGGCTGAGGCTCGTGAGAAAGAAGAGGAGTTTCAAAGATTACTTGAGCAGCTCAAGAACCAAGAGGTCAGGTGACTACCACATGATTTTGCATTAAATACAGATCATTTAATACAAATGGAGCACTCAGTCCACAGATTCACACTGTAAAAAGTGATTAGTTGACTTTACTTAAAAAAGAGAGTACACTCATTGCTTAAAATTATTAAACAAACAACCTATGTGCATAGTTATGAAAGTTAAATCAATGGATTTACTCACTTTTAAAGTAACTAATCATGTTTTATAGTGCAGTTGCTGAAACCCATTATCCATTGTTTTACAGTCATACATCATTCGTTACACTAATATGTTTGTGTGTGTGTGATTCATTTCTGTCATAAATTACAGACAGGCAGTAAAGCATCTTTGGACAGCCAGAAAACACAAAGTCGAGGGTCAAACCGGACAGGTTCCCTGCATGATCTTGCGGATGAAGATGTCATAAAGGACTGTAATGGTCGAATAGTGCCTCGCCTTGTTGTAAACAGAGTTTCCTCTAACAAAGAGGTGATGTACAGGTTTTTTAACATTATCATTAATGTCAGAGGAGGTACTTGAGTAATTGTACCATTATATATACTGCATAACTATTATACTCCAAAAACCCTATCATAGTTTAAAGTGCCCTATTTGTGTTCTACAATAGATTTATATACAGTACATCCATGGTCAAAAGCATTCCCATTTTGTCACAATATACTTTTCGCATCACCTTATTTCTCAGATAGTTTCAAAATCTTCATTCAAAAGTTCAAAAAAGTATTGTGTTGTTTACATGAAGTAAAGTGAACTACAAATTAGAACATTGCTGTAATTGCTTCACTATTAAAAAAACATTGAAAGAAACCTTTAGCATGTTTTAACATGGTTACTGTTTTATGTACCTTTTAGTTATCAGCTGAAGAGGACCAGAAGTCTCTGAGTTCCAAACACAGCATGCAGTACTTGGACCAGCCCAAACTCTCCAAGAGAACGGCTAGTGCTCTCAGTGTACTCACTGCAACTATGGAGGGTAACCTAGCTTAAGGAGTTTTTAACTGCATATTAACATTAATTTATTTTATAGCTCATTAAGTAGCTTTGACAACTACAGTACAAGCATATTTAGATGCATTCACAATACACTCAAAAAATATATTATTTTTTTTAAACAAGAACAAGACAAAGAAAAGACAAAGGAAAACGTGTTGTAATGTCACTATACAGATAACAAGACTCAGCAACAGTGTTTGTGTTTGAGCAGTACTTATAGTCCATGAATCAGCCCTAGAGCAGCTAATCAGAGGAGACTTGGAGCAGGTGTGTGTGTGTGTGCTGCATGACTTAATATGTAGTCCATAACATGGTGGATTTGTAGTCCGTTAGTGAACTGTGTGTTTACCAGCGATCTAAAGACTTAAGATCGCTGGTGATCGTGACATATTGACTAACTTTTTTGTATTTTTGGTTGTAATGTAATAACATGCACCCTTTGTAATGGTACTTTTGAACAATGACTGTTATGAAAACAGGGCTCGAAATGAACCTTTTTTCTTGGTAGCACCGGTGTTCCTAACTTCAAAAATTTAGGCGCACCAGACAATGTTTAGTCGCACCCACAAAAAATTATGAGCACCGTTACACATTTTATATTAACAGATTCTATTATATATTAACACTAATCACAACTAACAAATAAACAAAAACCGGCATGCGCTCACCGGCCCTGCACGCACTGCTTGACGTGAATGAGATGAACTGAATTAACAATAATAACTGTGTTGTTCTCACAGGTGCTGTCTGATATTGCACAGATGATATTGACATATAACTTATTATTTGCATATGTCATCTTTATAGCAATAACGGTCTTTTCATGAGCTGCAACATTAGTTTCATCTCAATGAATGCATGCTCTTTAACGATGGTGAACGAAGTATCAGTCGCACGACTGACAGCATCGTGATGATTAAATAATGTTAGAACATCTCGTGCTTAAAATGTGTAGATTCAGTGGCAAACACTGTTACCTGAAAACTCTGTCCCACCAGCTTTACGGTGAATGCTTTAATCATTTTTACAGAGGACTTTAAATGCTGGAAGTCTTTTATCCACTCTTCGAAAAGTGTATGGAATGCTGGAATGACATTTATTACATGATCACTAATCAGATGTGCCATTATTTGTAACTTAAGTGATTTCTAAAAATAAAAATCTGTCAGTGTTGTTTTCATTCTCTCGGATCTAGACCTTTACGTTTTCGTGGCTGTAGCTCCCTGTCATCGGAACTGAGTGATTGACAGCTGATATTAACCAATCCATTCGCTATCTGTACGAGCTTGAAGGCGGGGCAAGCATTGCGGGCTTTGTTTTCTGTAGCAAGTTGACGTCAACTGTTTGAAAGCCTTCCTGAGCGCTGCGTTTGTTGTTTTTAGGTGCAAAGATGCTTAATGCGTGAATGCCTCCTAATTCCGTGCATGTGGTGAACATTTTGCTGTGAAAACTGGTCGCATGACATCAATTTTATGCAGTCGCACAAATGCTCCCAAATATATTTTGAGGTCGCATAGATAAAATTGCAGGCGCATATGCGACCAAAACAGTCGCAATTTCGAGCCCTGTGAAAAGTATTTTACAAGTAAACTTGAATTGAATTCAATTCAATTCAATTCAATTGAATTCAATAATTTGACATGCCAAGTAGCCAGAAGCATTTTTAAAACCCAGTTCCAGTAGTGGGAATGTACTTTAAATGCACTGGGCTTATAGAGACAATTTTACATTCTTAAAGTTGATCTTGAGAGTGCAGTTTTGTATTTGTGTTCCATGATCTGGCAGAACAGCTTGATTCTGTCTATTGTCTAAAGCTCGAGACAAACTAAGCAAAGGTCAGAGGAGAACAACCCGTTAACTTCGTCTTAGTGGTGCTAATCGTTGGGCTATTTCAGACTGGACTGCCTAGGGGCTGGCAGAATTTATTGCTGTCTCTCTTCTGGTGTTCATTTATTTCTGTTATTGAGGAAACATGCCCAGGGCTGCATATTAAAAAAAAAATCACATATGTGCATTGACATTCGTTTGGCTGCATTCTGTGTGGAAAAGAAAAGCAGTGTGAAATTGCGGCCACAATTATCTTTTAGGAGGTGGACACGATGACTTAGTGGTTAGTTTGAGTACCGGCTGGGTCAGTTGCCATTTCTCTGTGGAGTTTGCATGTTCTCCCCGTGTTGGCGTAGGTTTCCTCCTAGTGCTGAGGTTTCCCCCACAGTCCAAAGACATGCGGTATAGGTAAATTGAATAAACTAAATTGGCCATAGTGTATGAGTGTGTGAATGTGAGAGGCTGAAAGGGCATCCACTGTATGAAGCATATGCTGAAATAGTTGGCAGTTTTTTTCGCTGTGGTGACCTCTGATGAATCAGAGACTAAGCTGAAGGAAAAAGGATGGATGGATTCTCTTGTAGTTTGCTTTTGAAAATCAGTTGGTTTTAAAAAATGTAGCCCTGGGCACGTATCTCTAATGAGCTTGGGCTGCAACAATGATATTGCTGGTTTTCAATCTCTCTCTTTGTCTCCTTAGGGTTGGAGGACGCTCAGAGGCCTTGTCCTCCTGGCTGGTATAAGTTTGCGGATATGTTCCTTAAATGGGACTGCTGTGCTCCTTGGATATTCTTTAAGAAGTGGGTTAATTTTGTAGTGATGGACCCATTCGTCGACCTGGGTATCACCATCTGTATTGTCCTCAACACACTGTTCATGGCCATGGAGCACTACCCTATGAGTCCACATTTTGAACATGTCCTCTCAGTGGGCAACTTGGTTAGTGTTGCATCAGTACTTGTTGATATTGTCAATCATATTTAGCATATTTCTTTTTTGCTAGATTTTGTTTTGGATGCTGTTCCCAGCATGGATTAAATGCTTTTTATGGATTAAATATTTTTCTTTCCACCAATCTTTACTAACTTAAAGTAATAGTTCACCCAAAACTTAAAATGACCTTAGAATTCACTCATCTTCAAGCCATCTTTGCTGTGTATGAACACAGTTCAGATGAACACAGTTTTTAATGTTATACTGGTTCTTCCATGCTGTATAATGACCTTCAAATGGCCTTCTAACAAACAAATCTTCAAACAAATCAATATGCTGCCAGGGTGTTAATACGTCTTATGAAGTGGATTGATGTGTTTTTTTAACAAAATTATTTCACATATTTAAATTATAGACTCAAATCACTGACAAATGCGAATTCTAGACAGCATCTTGGCTAATCACTGAGTCAACGTATGATGCATGAAGTACAGGGAGACACATTTATAGCTCAAAATGAGGGTGAGTAAATTATGGGGTACTTTTTAATTTGGGGTGAAATATACCTTTAAAAAGTGCATGCTACTTGTATATTTTTTTCCAAGTAAACAAGGTCTTTCAAATGTTTTTAAAGAAGTTTGAATTGATTTTTTATATTTCCATTCTTACAGTACATTAAACTTTATTCTTCAAGGTATTCACAGGAATCTTCACAGCTGAAATGGTGTTTAAGCTTATTGCTATGGACCCCTACTACTACTTCCAGGTGGGCTGGAACATTTTTGACAGCATCATTGTCACACTCAGCCTGGTGGAGTTGGGACTGGCCAACGTTCAGGGATTGTCCGTTCTCAGGTCCTTTCGTTTGGTAAGTCTGAAGCTCAAACTCTCATTATCTTTTTATGGTTTGTTATTGATATTTGTTAAACTGCAACACTGCAGAAGATACCCTACAAAAAGTGTTATGTGGTTTTACTTTGCATTCAATTTTGTTTTTCACTCTGATGTGCTGGAAGTAGCTACGTGTCTTCAAGCTGGCTAAATCTTGGCCCACCCTTAACATGCTGATCAAGATCATCGGCAACTCAGTGGGTGCCCTGGGAAACCTAACACTTGTTCTGGCCATCATTGTCTTCATCTTCGCCGTGGTGGGCATGCAGCTTTTTGGAAAGAGCTACAAGGACTGTGTTTGTAAGATTTCTGAGGACTGCGAGCTGCCCCGCTGGCACATGAACGACTTCTTCCACTCATTCCTCATCGTCTTTCGGATCTTATGTGGAGAATGGATTGAGACCATGTGGGACTGCATGGAGGTGGCAGGAGCTAGCATGTGTTTGATAGTCTTCATGATGGTCATGGTCATCGGAAACCTTGTGGTAAGTGAAACAGAAGTTGCACAAACACAACCCACATAGCAAACGGACTTGGCCCAAATGTGACCTCATTATGGCACTGCTGGTTTGTTGCCGGCACTGGCATGCATGTCAGCTGAATGTGGGCCATGCATGGCAATGATGGCACTGCATGCATGACGGCAAGCTACATTTGAGCCAGTTGTGGATGGGAGGTGTGAGGCCCAGATCAGTGTAGCGATTGTTCCCATTGTTTAGGTAACATTATAGCTCAGTTTTTAGGGTTTCTGGTTAAAGGGTGGTGTTGATATGGTTAACTTATAGCTGAGAATCGGTACCAATAATAAACCTGTTTTTGCCCAGTTCAGAGCCAGTTAAGGGTAATAAATTGGCTGAGATTCGGGCCGGTTATGGCCCATGTGCAGCCCTTGTCTTTAATCCAGTATTGGGATTTCACCACTTCCAGGACCACCATTCTTTGCAGTACTTGGGCCGAGGGAAAAGTTATTGTGTGGCCTGGAGCTGGGCCAGAAATCATTTGCTATGTGGGAATAAGAGTCAAACATTCTGACTGAAAAGGAGTCTCCAGTGGGTTTATTACAGAATTCTTGTTATCTTAGGTCTTAACTTAAGATATGATACAGTAAATACAGATTTTTCACAATTTGTATTACAGATCAAATCTCAGCTAGATTTGGAATTCTTTGTATTTTATCTGTAGTTGGGAAAGTTTGACAGTCCACTTTCAGGTCTGTTACCAGACAACCAACACTCGCCAGCTGACAATGAATTAGCCTAAACAGCATGGATAAAGAAAACCAGCGAAAAAACAAACAAGCATTAAAAAGGCATTAATGACTTGCACTATAACTGATAATGCTCTGTGATGATTTGTTGGTCTCTGTAATGCTGGTTGTAGTTCCTATTCTAACTGTAATGTCATGTTTTGTGGCAGTCTGTAATTTCTTATAAGTGGTTTGTCATCAAAATGTAACACATTGTCATGGTTCTCCAAGAGATTTTCTACCATTCAACATCTTTGTTCTTCATCATCAATAAATGTAATCCCATTGTTGGACAGCACAATTCTAGATTTGTAGCTTTTTAACATTAGCGTTCATTCATTTTAAAGGACAGTTTTCGGGTTGCTCTAAAGTTAAGACTGTTTCTGTAATACCACCTTTCTATCTGTAGTCAGGATAACAAACTAAATAAATGGTGTTTTAGAATGGTGTTTTTACTAAATGTGGCCCTAATTGAAATGACCGGTTACCAAACAGATAAGATTGTAAAATTAGGGTCTAACCAGGTATACAGTAGCAATCCCCCAAAATAACGAAAAGCACTATGAAATCGTGGTAAAAGCATGAAACTGCAATCAACTTTTCTCTTCTAACTTGCTTTTGAAAGCACTATCGGTTGAGTAATGCACCCCTGGTTCTGGGAATCATTTGTGTTGTGCAGGTCCGATATGTTATTTTCTTTCACACTCAAATGCATCACTGTTATTGTTAGACATCTGCTGCCACTGCTAAGCTGTTAATCTTTATAACTGTTACACTGAAGCTGTACTGATCTGAAGCTTTAGTATAGCAACCAAGCCAACCACAGAGGATTTTCAGCACAGCTGATTGCAGGCCGGCTGTTGTTGACATTCAGGTCTGATTTCTCTGTATAACCAGGTGTTAATTGGTCATAACATTTAAACATTCATATGCAAGAAGAAATTCAATAGAACCTCACACTCAATTTGAACATCACACTCACTTCTCTTAATATTTTTACTGACATTAAAGGACCATGCTTACTAACAGCTTGCATCTGTAGAATCTCTTTTTGGTGTGTTAAAACTATCATCAGGATTTAACTAAACACATGCTGTGCAGTTATTTTCCTCACACTATATTTACAACCAGTTTGAGATGCAATTTGCAAATGTTTGTTGGAACAGTGGATTCAGTAAATGCAAAATCTATGTAGGTAATGATGAAACTAATGAAAAGATGGTTAACATTGTGCACTACTGTTTAGTAAATCTGACCCAAAGTGTCATATCCTTATATGCTTTAATACAATCTTTCCCTGTACTGTATTGTGGCTGGAAGGGCATCTGCTGCATAAAACATATGTCAGAGTAATTGGTGGTTCATTCCTCTGTGGCGACCCCTGATAAATCATGGACTAGGCCGAAGGATAGTGTGTGCTATCATACAATGTCCTATCATAAAGCAATGAAACAAATTTTGTAGAAATTGCTATTAAAGTTTAACAACAAATAATACAAGTGAGAAGCTGACTTAAGCCCTGCTCACACTGTGAAATTTCAGCCATGATTTTGTCATCTGAGAAAAATTTTGGAAATCCTAAAGGATTCCTGAAATCCTGGGCTAAAATCTGTGGTCTTTGATCGTTGGTTTGACTTGTTCACAGACAGCCGCTTTGTGCCCGTTGTGATCAGATTTTCTCTCCGATGAAGTTCTGGCAATGTCAGAAGATTTCAGACACTTTCCTTTTTTTAATGTATTTGCTGAACATTTCCAGTCAAATGCATAACAAATCTTACAATAAGATATTCACATTTTAGCATAACATCTGTAAACAAAATAACAAAAAGAAAAAATAGAATGAGAGAGAGGAAAAACAAAACAAATAAAGAATAAGAGCCAGTATGCATAACATTTACCATAGAGAAGAGGAGTAGCTTTTGAAATACATTCACGGTTCTGGTCGCTTTACGACTTGAAAGTCTTTTAAGAGTTTCAAAATACATTTTTAAATCAGCCTTGAAATGGAAGATGTTAGGCTTCCTCTCTGACTATTTTTCAGACACTTTCCTGCAGTGTGACAACAGCTGCGTTGAGCATCAATCCAAGAACCAATAGGAGCTCCGAATTTGATGATGCGAGTCATGCGACAATTCAAATGACCGTGGGGAAATGTCTAAACTGTTTTTTTCTTCCTGGTTTTATTATTGAGACACGCTGTGTGCAAAATTGCCACTACAGTTTGTTTGCATTTGCTGTGGAAATCATTTCAGAACGCGGGATAGTGAAAGTGTCGCGGGTGGGTGACGTCAAAGTCTGGAGCGTTTTCTTCCATGTTTGGTGCATCCTCATTGTCATTCAGTCTGACTTTATGACAGCTGAGATCATACATGAGAGCCATGTTTGTGCAGTCTGACATGCTACAATCGTTCAGAATTATAAAAAAGCTCACAGTGTGAGCCAGCATTTTGTTGCAGAACTTAACAAAAAATATTTTTTTATTTACAACTTTGAGAAATAATTTTGCACAATATATAGAAAATTTCAGCTGTTTGGATGCTTGTATCATTGCAAAACCTAAATTATATGAAACACTTAAGCATAGGGACCAATTGCTCATTGGCTTGCATATTGGCTGTTTATATAAAGCCCATATGAATGCTTAATTCCGCTTTATGTAATGCTACTCCAGACCCATAACAAAACCTAATGGCTACAGCTACCTCTAACTAAGTTTTGCAACATATACATTTTATAATTAATAGGGAATATGTGTTCCACATTCTAAAGTGCTACCAAACTATATTACTAACTGTGTATTGTGAAAATCCCCATGCAAATATATTGTGCTTAACTTTTTACATGAAAACTAGCTTTCTTTTACTGTACATGTTGTTGCTAAACAAGATTCAGATGAGCAGCTGTGCACATGATTACCATATTAGAGCTTCAAACGGAGTGCACTTCCTCTCAGGTTATACATAGAGAGAAAAGGAAATGGTCTATCTTAGCATGCCAACAAAATCATCATTACTCAATATTGCCCACATACAACAGACATCTTCACCCACACACACACACTCACACACTCTTCATGTGGTAACCCTCTCCTGAGGGTAAAAATAAAAAGGTGTGCTGCGAATTGTAACATATTTTAGCAAAAGTTTGTTTCTACAGATCCTGGAAAATTGGACTGTTGTCAACATTGCCAGACTGTGGGGTTTACCATATTCCTCAAAGCATAATTATATTAATATAAATAGTCATTTCAATGTTAAATTTCAAGATAAATTTGTATTTATTTGCAATTTGAAACTAAAGTCTGTGTGAAGGTCGCTTGTTCAAGCCCCGTCTAGTTCAGTTGGCATTTCAGTGTGGAGTTTTCATGTTCTCCCCATGTTGGCATGGGTTTCCTCTGGGTGCTCCGGTTTCCCCTACAAGTCCAAAGACATGCACTATACTGTAGGTGAATTGAATAAGCTAAATTGGCCAGAGTGTATAGCAGGTCGCACACTGGATGCGCAGCTCGGGGCCACGACACAACATGGCGCTCTGTGGCACGGCAGAAATATGAACAGTGTCCTGAGTCGTGGCTGAGCGCTGCGGACAGCCGTCGACTTGCAGCGCGGGTGTGTGTACCCTGATACAAACCTATGTATAGAATTCTGAAATGCATGGCACTGCGTGGTGCGACGCGCAACCCCCTTAAGTGTCTGAATGCAAGAGTGTATGGGTGTTTCCCAGTGTTAGGTTGCGGCTTGAAGGCCATCCGCTGCGTAAAACATATACTGGATAAGTTGGTGGTTCATTCCACTGTGGCGACCCCTGATAAATAAAGGTACTAAGCTGAAAAGAAAATGAATGAATGAGTCTTTGTGAACCAGAAGTTGCTGCAGACGCACCTGTGCAAGCTCTTACTAGGCTTTCCAGAAATATCCCTGCAGGTGTGTGGAAGCAAGTTGGAGCTAAAATCTGCTGGACACCGGCCCTCCAGGAACAAGTTTGGGCACCCCTGGCATAAGCAAATTGTCAGATTTTGATTAAAGATTACCAAAAATAAATAGATTTTATTTTTTCAACAACGTGTGCTAGAAAATAAACATTATAAATTTGGATTTTGGGCGACACGATGGCTCAGTAGTTACCACTGTCGCCTCACAGCAAGAAGGTCACTGGTTCGAGTTTAGGCTGGGTCAGTTGGCATTTCTGTGTGGAGTTGCCTGTTCTGCCTGTGTTGGCGTGGGTTTCCTCTGGGTGCTCCGGTTTCCCCCACAGTCCAAACACATGCAGTAGGTGAACTGAATAAACTTAATTGGCCGTAGTGTATGAGTGTGTGTATGTAAATGAGAGTGTATGGATGTTTTCTAGTACTGGGTTGCAGCTGGAAGGGCATACACTGTATAAAGCAGTTGCTGGATAAGTTGGTGGACAAAGCTGAAAGAAAACAAATGAATGAATTTGGATTCATGTGGACGTTTAATGGAGTGTCCTGAAGCAAACCAGACAAAATAAAAAAAACACAGCACATGGAGAGCAAGGAAACAGCATTGGCACTGACATGAGTTGCGATTGCGCTCTAAGTTTAGTTGGCTGGATGAAAAAAACTAGGCTAGAAGAGTAGAGGAGTGTAACATGGGAAACCAAATATCAGTGGCCTCATTTGGCATGTATCTCAAATGTGCAATGTAAAAATTACAGCACCTGCTTCTGCCTGTGTGTTTCTCAAGAAGCTCGATACATTTCATACATTAGGCTGATACATTGTCTGCATATTTTGCACTAGGTTGGGACTGGGTGACAAATTATGTGTGCTCAGAATTAAAATAGTATCATGACACTATTATGATTAATATAGTATTGCGAAACTTGACTAAGGAGGATTAATTGGTAATAATGTATTCTTGTTTTGGCCAGCAGCTTTAAATACCCTCATATACCCTGACAAATTAATATCCACATCAGCAAAAAAGAAATGATTTAACTCTTGCTGCATTTTTTCTTGGAATTCTGTCATTTTTATCTTCACAAGTATGTTAAACTGTTTCTCAATATGCACTTTGCATAATATGACATTTCAACAATGCCCAATTAAACTATTATTACATGCCTTTTGCAAACAGGTCTGGCAGGGCTGCTGTAACTGTGCGCTATGTCTAGTGGGCTTAGGTCCTAAAGATAGCTTCCCTGTCCAAGCCTTCCAGACAACATAGAATATTTATTCAAACTTCATTACGACAGAGCCTACATAAACTTGATACTGTCTATGTATAACCTGAAAACCAATTATTTGTGAAACTAGCTTTAATTACACTTTAATGTTGTTAGCCAAGATTATATTTAAATCTTGGACCAAGCTGAATACATATAATCAGTGCAGCATGGGTTTCAGTAGCTTACTCTATTTTAAATGTAACACTGATAGAATATTCTAGTGAAATATTGATTCTGATTCCTCACAAATTTTCCTGATTTCCTTACATAAATATGAATTTAAATTGTGGGATTACTTGTGGGTTTAAAAGCTTTATTTCTTCTGCAGTTTATGTACAGTAGAGTTATACAGTGATCATTGAAAATAATGTGCATATTTTGCTTAAAAATGTTTATTCTGGATTTATTACACAATATTAATGTCACGATCACCAGCGATCTTCTCTCCACAGATCGCTGGTTTATCATGCACATTCACTATTGGACTTCATTTCCGCCATCTTATGGACTACACATCCATTCATGCACTTCGCTTACACACACATGTTCCACATCCTATTTGATTGCACACCCACCACCGGACGCTTGTCAAGGACTGATTACACACACAGTACATAAGCAGCACACACACTCACTTCTGGGCCAAGTCTTGTTGTCTTTCCGTAGTCACAATTCAAAGCGTTTTCCTGTCTTGTCCTTGCTGTGTATTGACCATTAGCCTAGTTTATCTGTTTCTCCTGTCTGCCGCCATCCTTGTGACCTTCTGCCTGCTGTACTGACTACGATTCTGGATTTCCCTAACACATCTGTTTGCTCCCGTATTGATCTGTGCTTGTCTGACCATCTCTGTGAATAAAACCTGCATGTGGATCCGCACCTGTTGTCAGCGTCTTACCCCGACAATTACAATTAAGAATATTTCACTAATAAAATACAAATATAGATTTCTCTTCTTTTTTAAGCAAACCGTTGCAATTATTAGGCTTGATTTGAGGCACCAATAATGAAACTGAGGAAAGAAAGTGTCATGTTTATTTAAGAGATTATGTTCAATCATGCAGTTGTGACTGAGACACCTGCATTAAAAATGTCAACAATGACGGTCCACTAATAATATTAAAATCATCATCTGTGAGGGCAATTAGTTGTTTCATTTTTACATTATTTATTCAAGTATTTTTTGTTTAAAAAGCCTTGAAAACTACTTAAAATAGCACCAACTTGGAATGTTATCACTCGATTGAATGGGCATTATCAGCTGATGGCGGTTATCAGCTGATAGATATGGGCCAGTAGGGGCCTTCTGCGCCTACGGGTCAGCTCAGAAGGCTGTTATCATCCATCCACATGGTTAATCAGCTATACTAATAGCTCCAGATCCAGATCTGTTTTTACATTACTGCGACGGGTTTAGGGTTGGGGTAGGGGTAAACGTTAATAAAATACAAATAATGGGAAATTTAATAAATAATTCTTGTTAAATCGCAGTCATACCAGTAAGTGCAGAAGGCCCCTACTGGCCCATATCCATCAGCTGATAACCACTAACAACGCCCATTCAGTTGAGGGATAACATTTGAAGTGGCTGAAAATAGGGCATGTAATTTTATTATAATTGGGTTTTTAATTAGATAGCACATAAGATGGTTTATCGTGGTTTATCAACCCCTTGATCTTGATATTAATATTGCTAGTTTCACATTCCACCACTTGAGTTAGAGAAACATATTTGGTAACACTTTATTTTGATGGTCCATTTGAGTATTAGTAGACTGTCTGCTTAATATCTGTTGATGTTGCTCCTTCAACAGACATTTAACTGACTTTAAGAAACTTTGCAAGTACTGTACATGTCAACTTACACAAACCCCAACCCTTATCTAACAATCTACTTATAATCTAATGAGAATTAGTTGGCATGTAGATGCAATGTAACTTAAATTCAACAAGCGGACTATCAAAATAAAGTGTGACCACATTTTTTATGTCTTAAATGTGTCTATCCTATCAACCTCCTACTTACCTTTGTTTTTTCCAGGTGTTGAATCTGTTTCTGGCCCTGCTGCTCAGCTCCTTCAGTGGAGATAACTTGTCTGGAGGTGATGATGATGGAGAGATGAACAACCTTCAGATTGCCATCGGCCGCATCACCAGGGGTATCGATTGGATCAAAGCCTTAGTTGCCAGTATGGTGCAACGGATTCTGGGAAAGAAACCTCCTGATAATACCAAAGAGGAAGGGGAGGGAGACATAGAGCTGTATGCTTTAAATCACCTTGATGTAGGAAAAATGGCCGATGGTTTGACCAACTGTTTGTCTGCAACACTGACTGTACCTATTGCCCGTTGTGAGTCTGATGTGGAGGAAGATGAGGACTCTGATGAATCTTCTGATGAGGAGGACGCAAAGGTAAGGCAGTTTAACTTCATTGTTATCCAGAATTAGTGACGTCCATTTTTTTCAGCAGTGCTGGTTTCAGAAGTATTTTCTCCTACATGTATGAGACTGTGTACTTTACATAATTTTTTGTAGTATAGAATACTGTCTTGCTAAAAACATTTGACACTTTTCACATTTTTACTTTACTCAAAAATGAGTGTTTTCCTCTGATTAAACATTGATGAAAAACACAGTGATAATGGAAAACCTAGACATTCACAGAGTTTGTGATGAACTTGAGGTTGTTTCTTCAAGCAAAACATATTAAAATTAGGATGGAAATGAAATATAGCTGCTTTATTTTTAGAGGTTTAGTGAAGACAGGTCATTTTGGGCTGAAGGGCAAACATAAACGATGTATACACAATTCTATAACAACAGAAGGGTTAAAATGGTAATCTAATTTAAGTGACAAATAATTCTCAAAATTGTGGCATGAAACAATAATCCTACAAAATTGGAATACCTGAAGTAAGTAATTTTCAATTTTTACTTCATACATGAATATGCTGCCTTCATCAAGTTGAATCATTCATCTCTTAGAGAATAACAGGATTGATCAACACATGTTTTTTATATTAGACATGCACACTTTGTTTTTCACTTTTTTGTTCTCTTCTTTCTTTGTGCTGTGTGCTACACAGGCCACTCTTAATGATGGTGACTCTTCGGTTTGTAGCACAGTGGACTACCAGCCTCCAGAACCTGAGCCTGAACCTGAAGAGGTAGAAGAAGAGGAACCAGAGCCCGAAGAACCAGAGGCTTGTTTCACAGAGGGTTTGCATTCATTTTCTTTCATTTTTTACCATACTGCACTGTATACTGAGGCCATTAATACCATTTATTATCTATTTATTAATTGTTTTTTCTTTGACTTAGGTTGTATTAAGCGATGTGCATGTTTGAGTGTTGACATCACAGAAGGATGGGGGAAAAAGTGGTGGAACCTCCGAAGGACATGCTTCACCATTGTTGAGCATGATTACTTTGAGACCTTCATCATCTTTATGATCCTCCTAAGCAGCGGAGCACTGGTGTGTTTTTCAGTAAGAATAAAATTTTAATCTTATGAAAATGGGAACTTTCCGTAACTTGACGTATCAATGTTTTCACTTTGCCAGGCTTTTGAGGATATCAACATTGAACGGCGCAGAGTGATCAAGACCATCCTGGAGTATGCTGATAAAGTCTTTACGTATATTTTCATAGTGGAGATGTTACTGAAGTGGGTGGCATATGGCTTCAAGACCTACTTCACTAACGCATGGTGTTGGCTGGACTTCCTTATTGTGGATGTGAGTTACTCTGTTGACTTGTGCCAAACACCGTCATCTTAAACAATATCAACAAATACAAGCTGTCAGAGTTATTGATTTGTACATTTTTATTTTATTTGAGGTGTCTCTGGTCAGTTTAACGGCCAATTTATTGGGCTACTCTGAGCTAGGGGCAATCAAATCTCTCAGGACACTTAGAGCTCTCCGACCCCTTCGAGCCCTGTCCAGATTTGAAGGAATGAGGGTAAGGAATGATTCTCTCTTCACCTGTGTATGTTTAGTTGTTTTTGATTCCTCAGCTACTAAATAAAGTTCTAAAACTGACCTTGGTCATCCTTTTAGTGGACTTTGATATGATGTGTGACGATATTGACTTTTACAAGTGGTTCCAAACATTTACGAGATTCCTTCTTCTGGTATTTTCTGAACACAAAATAATATACATTGAAAAAAAAACTGGTAAACATTGACATCTATTTAAGGAAAATACTATGGAATGCAATGGCTAACAGTTTCCAAAATTCTACAGTATATTGTGTTTTGTTTTTTGTTAGCAGAAAGAAACTCAAACAGGTCTGTGACAGATGAAGGCTGAGTAAATCATGACAAAAAAAACTTTTTTGGGTGAACTATCTTTTTAAGACTTGTGCTTGCTAACACAGGTTATAAAGTGAATAGGTGTGATGGTAAGGACATCATTACTGGGAAGAGGGATTTTGTATAATATGATATAATTAATGTTCATCTTATCATATTGCTTTTAAAAGGATGAATTCAGAACGATTAGAGAAGTTATTTTCTTAATTTTGACACTTGTTGGCAAGCTAAATACAGAAAATCTACCATTTTGTATTAACGTATAAACATTTTAAATAAACATTTGCTATTGATCACTGTTTGAGTGTATCAGGTCATTACATTGATGAGTCTTTTGTATGTAATGTAAGCAACATGCCAGCATGAGCAGTAAGTCACTGGCTGCAGTTCACTTAATGGCCACCAGTGTAGACTGGTGAAGAAAACAACTGGAGAAATAAATGCATATCATGTAACATTTCTGAGTAACATTTCTATATACCTTTTTAAGTGAAGTTTATTCATTAACTAATTTCGAGAGGATCACGTGCTTATGATTGATCACAGCCGGTCCCGCATTAGCTAATGCATGATCCTCCAATCAAATGATTCACTATAAATAACCATAGTCTTTATTCCACAACCATCTTCGTCTGGAAGAAACCCGCCTTTCTCCCCTTCTCCTCCCCCTTACACCTAGATTGGGCGACACAGTGGCCCAGTGGTTAGCACTGTTGCCTCACAGCAAGAACACCGCAGGCTCGGGTCCTTGCCTGGCCAGTTGGCATTTTTTGTGCAGAGTTTGTATGTTCTTCCCGGTTCCCCGGTTTCCTCCCACTGTCCAAAGACATGTGTCATACATAAACCAACAAAGACAAATGGACGCCATAGTCTAGCTCCCAGCATCAGTATTTCCTTCTCAAAGCAATTCACCTTTAGCCACATCAGAGAGAGTTTTCGAGATCTACCTGAGCTCAATCTCCCCTCCCGCCCTGCAAACGGGAGGGAGCCCTGAGCTCGAGGATGCCTTGAGCTCAGGGCTCTCTCCCGGGACAACATAATTTATTATAAATCATCAGCTAAGTGTGAACTCTTGAAATAAATATTGATTACTCACCTTTGTCTAATTCATTATGGTGTTCTTATTCCATACAGGTGGTAGTTAATGCACTTGTAGGTGCCATTCCCTCTATTTTTAATGTGCTCCTGGTGTGTCTGATATTCTGGCTGATCTTCAGCATTATGGGGGTCAATCTGTTTGCTGGAAAGTTCTACCACTGCATCAACACCACCACAGAGGAACGCATCTCCATGGATGTGGTCAACAACAAGAGTGACTGCATGGCACTGATGCACACCAACGAGGTGCGATGGGTCAATGTCAAGGTCAACTATGACAACGTGGGACTCGGCTACCTCTCTCTGCTACAGATTGTGAGTTTTCTCAGGAATTCAGTTTATTGACTATGATATAAATGGCCTTAAATAGTCATGGCTCCACTTTATATTAGGTGGCTTTAACTGTTATGTACTTGCATCAAACAATAAATACAATGTACTTACTGTGTTCTGTTCATAATGTATTGCTGAACACTTCTGGTGGGACACAGGTAGGGTCAGGGACAGGTATGGGTAGGTTTAAATATGGGATAGCTTTTAATTGTAAGTACAGAAATTAATTGCATATGTAATTACATGGATGTATTTAATCAATCATAATTACAATGTAAAAACATTCATTCATTCATTCCTTCATTTTCTTTTCGCCTTAGTGCCTTTATTAATTTGGGGTCGCCACAGCGGAATGAATCACCAACTTATCCAGCATATTTTTTACGCAGCAGATGCCCTTCCAGCTGCAACCCATCATTGGGAAACATCCATACACACTCATTCACACACACACACACTATGGACAATTTAGCCTACCCAATTCACCTGTACCGCATGTCTTTGGACTTGTAGGGGAACCCAGAGCACCAGAGGAAACCCACGCGAACACAAGGAAAACATGCAAATTCCACACAGAAATGCCAACTGACCCAGCCAAGGCTCAAACTAGCGACCTTCTTGCTGTGAGGCGAACTTGATACCCACTGTGCCACCGTGCAGCCCTGTAAAAACCTGTATTTAAGTACATTTTAACCAATTAATATGTTCAGTGTAAATACGTATTAGTTAAGGCCACCTAATATAGAGTTGCACCAGATTCAATAATGAGAGAAATGTGTTTTTTAAGGGTTTTTAATAACCTTTAAATGCAGTAAAAAATATAGGCGTCAATGGTGAGATGTCCTTTTTTGGTTTTGCATCAAATTATTTATTATTTTATGTTTACGAAGGTGATTTAAAAAAAAAAGAAAAAAAAAAGAATTCTAATCCAAAATGAAATGTTGGACTTTCAGTAAAGTGAGATATGCACTGTACAAATATTAATGATAATATCAGAGTTTAAGCATATTTACATATAAGTGAATGCATTTTCATGTTTTACCTTTTTATGCATCAGAAGACAGTGAGGTAACTATTATTAGCAAATTCTATAATGAATCAGAAAGTTTTATTTGACATGCTGAATTAAAAACGTACCTCTTTCCACATAGGCCACATTCAAAGGCTGGATGGATATCATGTATGCTGCAGTGGATTCTAGAGAGGTAAGAAAATAACATTTAGCTCAAAGGGGATTTTTACATTTACAGTACATGGATTTGTCCCTCTTTTACTGATGATAAATTTAAAGACCATAGCTATTCAGAAAATGATATTAATATACAAAATATGATAAAAATACTATTAGCACAGGAAAAAATGACAGTAAGCGTACAATATAACACAATATGCACCTCTTTACAACAAGACTTTACTGGATAAAACACTGGTTGTTAATTGGAGACAGAAACAAAGACAAATAAAAACATGAAAATACAAAGCTAAAATATGGAGGTAGTGTTTTTTGTTTTATGGCTGGTTAAAAATATACAAATGTCTGTTAGGCATGGCAAAATAGTTTTAGTTCCTGATTGTAAGTGTTTTAAAAACCTTCATAATTTATTTTCATTAACAGGTGGACGAGCAGCCATCATATGAAATCAACCTTTACATGTACCTTTATTTTGTTATTTTCATCATATTTGGCTCCTTTTTTACCCTCAACCTCTTTATTGGTGTCATCATTGACAACTTCAATCAGCAAAAATCAAAGATAAGCATCTTTTTAACCTTACTTTTAAGATCTTTTAATTTGTCTTGTACATTTGGATAATTAATTAGCTGAAATAATAATCAATATTTGTTTTTTTTTTCTGCACTTTGGAGGGAAAGACATTTTCATGACTGAGGAACAGAAAAAGTATTACAATGCCATGAAGAAGCTGGGTGCAAAGAAACGTCCAAAACCAATACCTCGACCATCAGTAAGAAACATTTTTTAATTGATCCATTGCTGGATTTTTCTAAAACATAACAGCTACCTAACTAAAGTTATATTTATTAATGCAATCTACTGTTCTCCTAACAGAATGTGATCCAGGGTTTTGTGTTTGACTTCATATCAAAACAGTTCTTTGATATTTTTATCATGGTGCTAATCTGCCTCAACATGGTGACCATGATGATAGAGACGGATGACCAGAGTGCTGAGAAAGAAGATGTCCTGTACCAGATTAATCTGGTCTTCATCATCGTCTTCACAAGCGAATGTGTACTTAAATTGTTTGCACTCAGACAGTACTTTTTTACTATTGGCTGGAACGTCTTTGATTTTGTTGTGGTCATCCTTTCTATAGCAGGTAAGTGTAGAATTATCCAGGCTGAATAGAGAGACATGTGTACTGACATTTGTGGGAAATTTCATCACATTATTAAACAAGCATGTTTCAAAATGAAATTGCATGTTAAGTTTTAACTGAAACACATAAACATGACAAAGTTTTATTAGGTTAAGGCCAATGCTTATGACTAAGTTCTAAACATATTTTTAGCAAAAGCAAGAGTAAGATGAAAATGCATTTGATGAAGCAACCTTGAGATTTTAAGTTGCTTCTGCAAATGTGTAGGCTGTTTCATGGGACTCAGACACAAATATGGTGCTGTGACAAGTGAATTACCTAACAAGTAGCATTAGTATTCCACATGGAACTATATCAGAATAAGCCTTTATTATTGAAAAATCTGTCCCTGTAATTATAATTATTGTGAAACTGAATAAAAGTTGTAGTGTAACTAATAGCTCGTTTCCACTGACTGGTACAGTACAGTACGGTACGGGTCGGTACGGGTCACCTTTATCAGGCTTGCGTTTCCACTGCTAAAAAGGTCCAATGGTACTCTTTTGGTGGGCATGGTGTACGACAGAAAGTTGCAGTCAACGTCATTTTTGCTCGAGAAAATGTCTAAAGTAAAGCTGTAAACACTTCTCACAAAACAGAGGCTTTACACACATAAATACTTGTGTATAAATGTTTATTACTAACTTTTCTATAAACATGAGTTGATTATAACTGCAGATCAATGACAGTGCGAAATAGCCTACTGTAACATCTGCAATTATATAAAATAAATAAATAAATGCTACATATATGAACACATACAGACCCTTACAGTGTCCGATATGTTACCACTTACAGAAAAACTACACACAGCTTACAGTTAGGCCTTATTTAAGTTCAAAACAGCAGGAAATATAGCCCATAGTCAGCAAACCTCTAATGATTAAATGTGTCTTTAATCTTCAGCAGCACGTGTAGCCTCTTGTTAGAAAGTAATTTGATCATTCAGAGTTCATAATAGTCCAAAAGGTGATAATAATAGTTAAACATGGCAGTTTGTTCACGTTTGCTGAAAAAATAATGTGCTTCTTTTTTTCCGGCTTCTTTTGTTTTTTGGCGCGTCACTCTCGCGTTTGTCAGTTTCTGACAGGATCAGGTTTCAAAAGCACGTCAATAATCAAGCGCACATTATTATCATCAGCTCAAGAATTTTGTTATTTCAAATAAAGAAACGCGACGAGCACAAGCAAAAACGCAAAACCGCTCTTGCTTCAGACTGGCACGTAAAAAACTACGGGGCACAGGGTAAAATCTGCTCTTTTTTTGGCTTTGTGGCTGTTCATCAAGACGACAACAATGTTCATTTGAGCCCAGACCGAACAGGGCTCGTTTTTATATGTATATATAGTCTCTCGGCTGTGTATGAAAACATGGTGGCTCCTTTGTTTACATGGTGGCTCCTTTGTTTTCATTCTGGCTTGTTGCATGAGCTCGTGACATATCTCTGTAAACCAATAGCGTTCAGCTGCGCATCTAGCTCCGCCTTTGGGACCCTTTTGGTACCCTTTCTCGTGTTTGGTACCCTTTCGAAAGGGTGCCGAAAAAGTGGTATGATACGGTTTGGTTCGGTACACATTTTGACAGTGGAAACGGCCATAAAAGCATACCGACCCGTACCGTACCAGTCAGTGGAAACGAGCCATAAGACTTACAATCAATTGTAGGTATTTTTTCAGTATTGCAAAAATTGATATAGAGTGAGGTTTTTCCAATATGCCTACAATATTTTGATATAGAATTATAGTTGAATCAAAGATTTTGAATATTTGATCAATTAAAAAAACATATGCTGGATAAGTTGGCGGTTCATTCGGGACTAAGCCGAGAAGAAAATGAATGAATGACTGTTTGGTCTTGACTGACAAAGAAAATGAAAACAGTGTAAATAGGCAGAAAAGGGAATAACCGTATTTAAAGAGCCTCTATTTTGCATTAAAAAATGTCATATTTTGGTTTAGCAAAGGTACACTCTAGACTCTAGCAAAGGTACACAGCAGACGATTGCCAGTTCAGAAACACATTTAAATCGGTAAAGAAAGAAGCACGCGTCACGTTTTGAACGTGGTTTTGGACGCGATATGTGAACAGCACCATACAGATTTAACCTGAGATACAGTACAAGCACAGATCTATAATCGATATGTGATTACAACCCGCGCGGGGTGACAACTTACAACACACAATTAAATACATATTTTGCAAACTACAGAAAACGAGGCAACAATTTTAATCACACTTACATGTTATGATCTGGAGGAAGAAGAAACTGGTCCATTTGAACTGTAAAAGTTACTAACAAAGTCCCTGTCAAAGTCTGACAAAGTCCCGTACATAATAGTTTCTGCTACTCCTTCAATAGCAAACGGCTGGTGAATCCTTCGTTGCAGCGTAGGTTATTGTATCAAAAATCAGAAAAATGACAGGAACAAACACAGCACTAGGTTGTCTATACTGTGGTGGTGGGGTTGTGAAAATGAACTTTAACCCTTTATTCCCCGCAGCCAAATCTCCATCTGTCAGTGATCCTCATCTTCGCATCATGATCAGTCCCGTGATCCCCCGCGCGCCTATGCTAGAGTCTGTAGTGAATGTGCGTTCACATTTTACCGGAACTGGAAGTACATATTTGGTGATGTATCATGTCGACGTCGATGCAATTAAGCAAAATATCCAAACCCAACTCAATTCATTTATTCGACTCTGAGTCAACTATTTTGCTAAAGATTCAATAGTTTTAAACATGCTGCACCTTTAGATTTAAACCTCAGCTGGATGTTTTCATTCACTTAGAGCTGTTACACACTGCATGGAAGGTCATTTTCAAAAACCAATAATAGGGGCTCTTTAAATGTGATCAATGATGTAGTCAACATCATGACTATGATGAGAACAAACAGATAGGTTTAAACCACATTAAAAGAGCAATTTGAGACTTTAGAGTTTGTGAATACACCCTAAAGGTTATTGCACACTGAATCCAAAATTTTTGTTCAAAAAAGCACTTAGAGAGGTGTTTTGACAGTTCAGAGCCACCGTACAATATAAGACAGAATGAGGAGGACAGTTGAGATCCCCTACTGTATATGCTGGATTCAGTGACTGGTGCACCTCTGCCCTTCTGCTATTTGGTGTGTGTGTGTGTGTGTGTGTGTGTGTGTGTGTGTGTGTGTGTGTG
>CAIGQZ010004081.1:5418996-5443513 GCA_903798205.1 Danio tinwini
TGTGTGTGTGTGTGTGTGTGTGTGTCTATAGATTTGACGTACTACTCATTTTTACCACTCTTTTTTAATGTCTATAGTACCCTACTGCCTCTGTTCAGGATTTGTTTACGTACATGAATGTGTAAAGTATCGCAAACAGCGTATCAAAATTCTACTGATTTCCTGAAATAAAAATTTGCATTTCGGGATAATTCAACACAGCTCTTTGACAATGAGCTAAACTCACTAAATGGAGCCTCACCTCTATGCTTGATGAGCAAAATATGTAGCCTATTTCTCTTTCTTTTTCTACTTTGGAGAAGAGAGCAGAACAAAGTATGCTTAAACAGACTTTTTGTAATGGATTAATTAATACGCATCAGACTCCTTGTGCAAGGCTTGTTTACGTGACGAATTTTATGCATATGTATACGAAAAAAGCACATAAAAAATTTCGGACTTCAATATGCAAAGACCTTTAGTCTGTTTAAACTTGACTACTGTAATTGCTCTAAATTGTTTCATAAAACCACAATTTCTTCTGTTTTTTGTTTCCTAGGTCTAATGTTATCAGACATCATTGAGAAGTACTTTGTGTCCCCTACCTTGTTTCGTGTCATCAGACTTGCAAGAATCGGTCGTGTGCTGCGTCTTATCAGAGGGGCGAAGGGCATACGGACTCTTTTGTTTGCCTTGATGATGTCACTTCCTGCCCTTTTCAACATTGGCCTGCTTCTGTTCCTGATCATGTTCATCTTCTCCATCTTTGGCATGTCTAACTTTGCCTATGTGAAAAAACAGGCAGGCATCGATGACATCTTCAACTTCGAAACATTTGGTGGCAGCATTATCTGCCTGTTTGAGATCACGACCTCGGCAGGCTGGGACGGCCTTCTGCTGCCTATTCTGAACAGTGGCCCTCCGGATTGCGACCCTGACTTTGAAAACCCTGGTACAGATGTGCGGGGAAACTGCGGGAATCCTGGCATGGGCATCATGTTTTTCTGCAGTTACATCATCATGTCATTCCTGGTGGTCGTGAACATGTACATTGCCATTATTCTGGAGAACTTTAACAATGCTCAAGAGGAGAGTGGAGACCCGCTCTGTGAGGATGACTTTGATATGTTTGATGAGACATGGGAAAAGTTTGACGTCAATGCTACGCAGTTCATTGAATACAACCGTTTGTTTGACTTTGTTGATGCCCTGCAGGATCCTCTACGAATTGCCAAACCCAACCGCCTCAAGCTGATCTCCATGGACTTGCCCATTGTAAGCGGCGACAAAATCCACTCTCAGGATATACTTTTAGCAGTGACCCGTGAAGTACTTGGCGACACTATTGAGATGGATGCCATGAAAGAGAGCATCGAAGCCAAATTCATCATGAACAACCCCACATCTGCCTCATTTGAGCCAATCATCACCACTCTCAGGAGGAAGGAGGAAGAGCGAGCAGCCATTGCGGTTCAAAGAATTTATCGTAGGCATCTTCTCAAGCGTGCCATCCGCTATGCCTGCTTTATGCGTCGTTCAAAGAGGAACGTTAGGAATACCAATGACAATGAACCTCCTGAAACCGAAGGGTTGATTGCAAGGAAGATGAATACCCTGTATGGCAACAATCCAGAACTCGCCATGGCTCTTGAATTGGAAACTAGGCCAATGCGGCCAAATTCACAACCTCCTAAACCAACCCAGGTCACACAGACCAGAGCATCAGTGACCTTCCCTCGACCTCAAGGACAGCTCATCCTCCCAGTGGAGCTCACCAGTGAAGTGATCCTCCGGTCTGCACCCACTACACATGGCCTCAGCAGTTCAGAGAATTCAACAACAATAAAGGAGTCAGTAGTATAACTAGCGTACAATCCATGTGGACTAAAAGACAATCCTTGTGGTGTTAAATGGAGCGTCATCTGAACAACAGAGGCTCCGAAAACTGGATATCTTAAAGGATTACACAGAACTGCTACAGTGTGACAGCATTGGAAGGCTATTTCACTTGGGAGAACTGTTTTATTATTTGATTTCAACTTTTTTATTCAATATTTTTCTTATTTGTTTCCAATTACAAATGTCCCAGTATAATGGATGTTAATTAGCCGTGTTCTTTTGCCCTTTTATCCTTGTGTATGTTAGCAGTTGCACACTTTTAAATGGTCATTTAAATTATTTTTTTCTGTCTCGTATGCCACCAAGTGGAAAACACCTCTATTTTTTATGTCATTTTATCTCATACACATACAAGTTTGGTAGAAATATCCCATTCCAGTTATAGCCATTTTAAAAAAGTGATTTTGGCACACTGATGTCGTCGGAAGTCAAAAGTCCAGATACTCGTTCTACGCTGGTATGGTTTCTGAACAAGCATAAAGAAAAATCTATAACATCTGCATGTTTGTACTAGTAGTATACTTGTAAGTTTTGAGACTGAATATGGCAGAAGATTTTTCAACCCAGGCTCATTCTGAAATCGTGCCCCTATATACATTTCTGGAAAATGTGCCCCTATATACATTTCTGGAAAGTGCCAAATATGTCTCAGGAGCTACGTTTTTTTGCAGTTTTTGTTTTCACAAATTTACCAGAGGCCAATGTGTACGCTTTTTCAGATCTTAAATTTCTCTCGAGAGTGTTATTCGCACCTGCTGTTCTCACGTAAATCCACCAGAGGCCACTGTCGACTGACTGACCGACTGATCGATCAACTGACCCACCTTTCTCCTTTCCTTAACCCAACCGACAGTGATTTCAAAAGCACCGATTGACCAGCATCCAGCCACTTCCCTAAACCCAACCAACAGTTTTAAAAAGCAATCTAGAAAAAGAAAAGACCCTCGCCTGATTTTACCACGTTTTCAGATTTTACCACATTTTTACCCTGTTATTTACTTGTTTATTTCATTTTTTGGCTTCTGTTTTTCTCTTACTTGCTTTCTGGAACTGTTCTTTGCCAGACTGGAACCCTGTCATCATGTCAAAGTCCGTTGCCATACACATCGAGCTACTAAACAAACTGGTAAACTGGTAAACTGATAAACGGTCTGCTGGTAAGCAAGAAATAGAACAGTGTCATGCTTTAAAATAGCATTCATTTTAAAGATGAAATGCAGCCATATGTACGTAAGACTACATAATTTGTGATCTCCAGAAATGTATATAGGGCTACGTTTTCAGAATGAGCCTATGTTGAGATTTTGAATGACATAAAGGATCCTTCCTCAAGAATCCTTCCCCAAAAAAGAGCTAACATTTTACAGGTTCATCATAGTTTTTATCTAGTCTTAAATCATATTTTATGTCCTTGAATACTTGTAAATTGTATCAGTGTTAATAGCTTACTAAAACTTTTATAGTTTTATTGATCAAAAAATAATTTTCACAGTTTTAGTCTAGATTCATCATCAGTGTTTGGGGCTACAGAAAGTGCCTTTAACATCCACGGAAACTTTCAAATAAATGAATGGATCTTTTTTTGTAGGAAAATTCGTTTTTTAGTAAATAAAGTTAGTTTAAATGTTCTTCACACTATGGAGAAAAAGGTTATTCGGTGCCAATAAAAATTAAAAAGATGTTTTTACTTTTAAGAGGGATAGCATTTAAATTGTCCACTCAAAAAATTAGATTTACGCATCATTTACTCTTCTGTAGATTAAAGTGGAGATTGAGTAAATGATGACTTGGGTCAGCTTTCCCTTTAACTAATAAATAAATAAAATCCTGATCTTAATAACTATTAGCAACAAGTGCCACTATCACACTATCAGCAGCCTGTTTATAACGATTCATAATCTCAGATCACAGATTACCAGTTTTCAGCTGAATTGTGGAATGAGTAGGCCAGAAAACGATCCTTTACAGTGGAGTGTACAAAGTCACTTTGAGCAAAATGTGCTACTCTGAAAGACAGAGTCTTAAAATTATGTAAAAAACAATAACTTGAAGCATTGAAAGCACAGTTTATAGCACTTCCTGATAGTCAAAACCATATTTTACTTGTGAACATTTAAATAGTATGCAAATATCCTGTACGCCTGTTATGAAGTGCTTTATTAGTTACAAAAACCTAGTTTTAAATCAACTTAATTCAACATACATCATCCTTTTAACTGTATTTTACAGAAGCACTAATATTTGAAGTATATGTCTAGATTAAATCAGTCATAAGTACTCATAATGAGTTATAACAGGTTTTCTTTCTCTGTCCAGGTGTTAATCAGACTTGCTGACACCATGCTGTTTAAGTGATACTCTTCTCTATACAAAATGAGTCTAAAAGAGCCACCAAACATGTGCTTACTTAATATATCAGTAAGTGAAATTCATATTTTTTACTCAAGATATGTTCACACCTTCCTTTAAATTCCTTTAATCAAATATCTTATTTTTAACATCAAGGCAATAATCCCCCATGCACATTTACTGCTTTAGTATCAAAAGATGTATTTAGAGACATCAAACGATAGATGTCCTCTGAAGTCTTAATATGACTGAAAATGTCTTATTTCGTACAGTTTTAAATGAAGCACTTTTTTTTAAATCGTTTATAAATTTACCTCGTGTATAGTTTTTAGATTTGATCTGTCATTACCAAACAGCATTAACACTAATGTTAAATCTCACATGTTCATTTACTGTACGTTCAAATCAGAATGTTGTGGGGTTGGTGAGGAAAAAAAATCTCATTATGCTTGTATGTGATCTGTGTGCAGTTTCGTGCACCTTTGGTTTCATATTGATATTGTTATGAATATGCTGACATTTTCTATTGTTTACATTTTTATCATGAAAGGAGACATTGCTGTGCCGTAGGTTTTGCTTGCCTCTGTTTGCCTGTATATACATTTTGCAGATAGAAGCATATTTCTCTGATTCTGTCTTTTCTTTGTATCATCACGTAAGTACGTGTGCATTTAAAATGTTCATGGAATAAATTTAATAAGATAAATGAATTTCTCTTCATGCTTTAACGGTTTGAGTTACAGTCTCAGATTTAATGTCACAGCTCACCTCATGTCAGGTTTTAGTGGTGTTTACAGTCTTAGCATGCTATCATGTGTTGTTTATGGATATGTTTTCCCAGAGGTGTTTATCAAGCCCATTTTTCCATTTGACTTGTGCTCCATATGACTTTTTCTCTGTGTGTGTCGCAGTGGCCTCAGCAAGGATAGCTGTTCTTGTTTCACACCATCTATTTTTACCCTCAGCTTGAGATGTCTTCACCTCAGGTAACCAGTTATAATACGTTTGGAATCCAGTGGTCTATACATTGGTCAATTGTGATATGGTGAATATTTAGAATTTTGGCATTTTCACTGCTTCGTGTTTTAAAAGTGCACAGGAGACTTTATTATTGTTAGTTAAATAGTCAAATAGTGAACACATGTCTAGTACTTATAATATTGGCTGTTTATTATTAGTATTGAACTCTATTGTACTGTAGTTTTACTTTACTCCAAAAATACTAAAAGAAACTACTTCACTTGCTATAAATAAGCAGTATTCGGGAGTTTACTGAAGGAAAAAAATATTGGTTACTGGTGAATATGTGTTCCCTAAAGTTGTTCCCAAACAACAAACTCTAGTATAAATGCTATGGAATTGTTCTTACAGCATTTGAGTCAGGCAGTGTGTGTGTAATGATTTTGGTGGTTTACAAGGACAGTTTTTTTGTATAATGACATAGATATGACACACTCAAAAAAATATATTTTGCTGCTTGTTCAAAGTATGTATTTAAAAGTCTCTTCCAAAGCATAAAAATACCATAATATGTTTGCAGATATTTAAGAAACATGCTAAGTGAACATTCATGTTTATTTGAAAAACAATGCTGAAGTCAGATATTCTGCTTTAAAAATGTGAGTTATGTCCCAGAATGGCTGTCTTTGTTTTGGTTCTTTTAACCCGCCCAATGCCAGTTTAGCCAGATATATTTCATCACCCCGGGTTGCCTTAGTGATAAACAGCGTGTTTCATTTATTTAGTTAGGAAGGCTCTCAAAGCATGCTTCTGTGAACGAAATGTGACCTCCGGTGGACAGTAGCACACTCTGAAATGAGATGCAGATGAAGAGTTCCACATGTGGTGGTTATTAATTAGAAAATAACATAAACATTACAAATGTAAACATGAAGTGTGTCCTAATAACATGCTATGTGATGATATAAGCAGTGAAAAGCAATTTAGCTGTTTGCACTAGATGAAACACGACAGAAATTTAAATACAGCCATTCAGAAGCACAAAATGTGCACTCACTCACGAAATTGCAAGGTTTATAATCTAATTAATACATATTAAACCTTTTTAACGTTATTAAATGTTTAATTTCAAATGGTTTATTTTATTTTTAAGATCTGAGGTGAACTATCTGCTGCTGCAGAGCATTTAACACTGAATAAAGCACATGAGGTTTACCTGAGGTGATCATTGTCCGTTTTCTGTTGTTCAGCTGTGAGAAATAGAAGTCATTTCTAATATATCAATTCAAGGTGTTGGTTAGAACAAAAACTCATTTTATTATGGAAAATATTCCTTCTATCGCGTGTCGTTGCTTTTAGTTAACACAACCTAAATCAGCCTTAAGGCTCAATCGTCAGACTCGCTACTGTTGATTCTCAATCTGGAAACCTGCACTTGCTTTTATTTTGATCCAGGAATGCAATACCTACTTCAACCACTGGCCTGGGTGTCAAACATACATACTGCACCTTTAGAGTGAGTTGAAACAATATATTTCTTAATTTTTTGGGGACAACTTAATTGTTTTATGTTAAATCTACATGAATTTGTAAAAACAATCAAGCTAACTTAATCGAACAACATGAAAAAATAGTGAGGAACCCAGCTTTTTTTTACAGTATAGTTGTACTCTGTTTAGGTTGTTTATGAGGACATGTCTGATGTCCTTGTAATTTAAAGCCATATAATAAAATAGAGTAATATAATAAGCTGACTTTACCGTATAAAATATATATTATGCCTATGGAGAGTCCCTGTAAACCATCAATACCACACAACTGTGTGTGTGTGTGTGTGTGTGTGTGTGTGTGTGTGTGTGTGTGTGTGTGTGTGTGTGTGTGTGTGTGTGTGTGTGTGTGTGTGTGTGTGTGCTTTCATGCATGATATTTAGCTGTGTCTTCAGGCCACCGAGTTCCCTGCACTCAACCGGTGTTAAAGTTCAGACACAGCGGGTGAATTACAGTCTGCTTCCAAACCATTACACACAATAGTGGTGAAGTATGAGCTCATGCAGGGTAATTCCCATGATGACCAACAGTCTGTCCTTCACAGAACATACCTCACTCATTTAAAACAGGGATTATCAACCTGTCATCATTTTACAGAGTTAGACACATTCCTGTGTCAGTATATTTTGTTGATCCTGCAGCAGTAATCCTCCACAACAATATAATTTCAGCCTAATCCTTTACTCCTAAACTTAATTGTATTGTTTGTATAACAACTTTGGATATGTCGATATGATGGAAGATGGTCAAGACATTTGAGGATTTAAGCTTAAATTGATTACTTAAAATAGAAGGAGTTGAATTTCAGATGTGGTAATGAACATTTGGTTTTTGAAACATACCTTAAGTCAGGGGTGTCCAATCTCGGTCCTGGAGGGCCGGTGTCCTGCAGATTTTAGTTCCAACTTACCTCAACACACCTGCAAGCAGGGCCGGATTAACTAATGGGCATTATGGGCACAGGCCCGGGGGCCCCTGCGCACTTGGGGCCCCTGCGAGGGGGGTGGAATGCTGATTTTAAAGTGTCTATTTAGGCTAAGTGCAAACAGCGCACCTCTTTGTAATAAGCTAGTTGAGTGCTTCCCGCCAGCACAGTTTGATCAACATAACTTAAGAGTGCAGTACACAGCAGGTGGGTGTGGCATAGCTTGTAATGAGCATGGTGACATGTTTTGAGGCGATCGATCATGAACGCTGTTCGAATCCAGCGTCTGATGAACACGTTCTTCTTTTTCCCCCATTACATATCAGATTGGAAATACATTTATTTTCAATAGAAAGGAAATGTTTTTGTTTAAAAATGTAAATAAAGTACACTCTCAGAAATAAAGGTACACAAGCTGTCACTGGGGTGGTACCTTTTCTAAAGGTACACATTTGTACTTTAAGGGTCCATATTGGTACCTCAAAAGTATATATTAGTACCTAAAAATTTTAAGTGGAACATTTTTGTACTTTTTAGGTACTAATAGGTACCCTTGAGGTATTAATATGGACCTTTTAGGTACAAATTTGTACCTTTTGAAAAGGTACCACCCCAGTGACAACTCGCGTACCTTTATTTCTGAGAGTGTATATAAAATATATAAAATGAGTCACAGGGTATTTAATAAGGATAATAATAATAAATATGCTATAAACAGTTATTTTTCACCTGGTGTTAAATGTTAGCGACATCCTAATATAATTAATCTGTATTTACAATGTTAGTCGCCCTGCTTCTATATTCTCCGACCTCATGGAGAGAGAGAGACAGAGAGAGAGAGAGAGACAGAGAGAGAGAGACAGAGAGAGAGAGAAAGAGAGAGAGAGAGAGAGCTGGTAGAGTGTGTGTGATTTTGGATACTTTCAGCTTAATCAAGTGCTTTTTGCCAATACTCTTCTTCATCACGAGGGAGACAGTAGGAATCATTAATCAGTGTGTGTATTATAGAGGACTCAGATTCATAGAACTGGACTGGAGAGGTGTAATATCCAAATCATATGCATTATAAGTTTGTAGAAGTTATACAATAAAAAATACCCCTAAGTATATATTTTAGTACTGCTTCAGTAAACTTGGAACAAGTATATTAAAAACCATTAATTTTCACTAGTTATATTACTATTTTTTTATCAAAGTGTGCTTTAAATGCTTTTAAAATCAGGTAAATCTTTGTAGACTATAAATATGTGCTATGTCATTTATTTAAAAAATGTGGGCAAAATATTATAGATTAACTTTATTTAAAAAATATTATATTAATCTTATTTTTTAATTCAACTATAGGGATGCGGCCTTGTAGGGGGCCCTACAAGACATTGTGCCCAGGGGCCTCTGAATTCTTAATCCGGGCCTGCCTGCAAGGATGTTTCTGGAAAGCCTAGTAAGATGTTGATTAGCTAGCCTAGGTGTGTTTGATTGGGGTTGGAACTAAACTTTGCAGCACACCGGCCCTCCAGGACTGAGTTTGGACACCCCTGCCTTAAGTGGACCAATCACAACAGAGCCACCTGACCAATCAGAGCAGACTCTCAGAAAGAGAGTTGATGATGAGATGATGCCTCAGTGGAATGTTATAAGATAAATATAGTGTTTATTGACCTTGGATGGATATAAATCTATTGCTGCAGACCTTTGGGTCAATCTGTGGTTTTTAAAACACTATTGGTTGGGTTTAGGGTAGGGGGTGGGTGGGTGGATGAGATCGGTCAGTTGATCAGTCAGTCGACAGCAGCCTCTGGTGGATTTACGTGAGAACAGCAGGTGCGAATGGCACTTGCGCAAGAAAAAACATAGTTCCTGGGACTTATTTGGTGCTCTTCAGATATGTAAATAGGGGTACGTAATCAGAATGAGCCTGGGTTGACTAAACTTGATGTAAACTGTAAACTTGTCCCACAAATCTGATTGTATAATTGGAAAATATGTGCCAGGGATTACATAATTTTTCAGAAAACATTACAATAATTGTAGTTACTACTTCCCTGTCAGTTTTTCATCTCAAAACTTTTACATTGTGAAATTGTTCAGGCCACACATCCAAAATAACTAGTGCGACATTAAAGTGCCCACTGTATATAATGCTGTTTTAATTTATGCTAATTAGTTTTTAAGGTCTCCTATAGGTTTACATCCATCCAAGGTCAATAAAAAAATTCTTATAATATCCACTCAGGCATCGGCTATAAACCCTGCCTTTCTGTCTGCTCTGATTGGTCGGGTGGTTTGTCTGTTCTGATTGGTCTGCTAACAGTAGGTTTTAAAAACCAAATGTATATTAGCACAGCTGAAATTCAACTCCTTCTATTTGACCTTATCAATTTATGCATGAATCCTCAACCTTCTTGACCATCTTCAATCTTCTCGACATGTCAACGGCAGAAACTAAACCCAGGCTAAAGTGAACATTCATTCATTCATTCATTTTCTTTTTGGCTTAGTCCCTTTATTAATCTGGGGTCGCCACAGTGGAATGAACCGCCAACTTATCCAGCATATGTTTTACGCAGCGGATGCCCTTCCAGCATGCCCTTCCAACATTCTCACACACTCATACACTACGAACAATTTTTTTAGCTTACCCAATTCACCTTTACCACATGTCTTTGGACTGTGGGGGAAACCGGAGCACCTGGAGGAAACCCACGCGAACACGAGGAGAACATGCAAACTCCACACAGAAATGCCAACTGACCCAGCCGAGGCTTGAACCAGCAACCTTCTTGCTGTGAGGCGACAGCACTACCTACTGCACCACCGCGTCGCCTGCTAAAGCAAACATTGTTTGAAAAGGTCTAATGGGTCTTACTTATTCCATTTTGTGTAAATATTTTAAGTCACCTTCATTATGTCAACCTCATTGTTTAGTGAACCCACAGAAAACAATGCAAGCGTCATTATGGTCACAGACAAGAACTTTACATTTATTTGTTAAAATTGTTGTTGGGTTTACAGCTGCAATCTAATTCACTGTCAGGTGATTTCCAGCACTTCTGTCCCAGCATTGATGCCCAGAATTTTATTCGTTTTATTACTTTTATTTAAATGGACTGTGGTGATGATATTTCAGTGAGCCTTGAACTTTGAAATTCCTTCTGTTTGATTTATTTGATTGATTTGAGGTCCGGATATGAGCATTTATGATAAACATAACACAGAGTGTGGAGTCAGCCACGGCCCAATGGAGGCTCAATTCTCATTTAAGGATGTATTTCATAATACTTACTTTTATAATTTTTCAATCTGTAATGGCTTCCTTGCCTCCTCAAACAGATCTAAGTGATAAGTGAGTCTGATAAGTGTTTGTGTGGTTACAGCTGTGCGCTTCACACAGCTCAATAACTGCTGCTCTCCACCCACTGTGACGGACTGCACCGCTCATGCACACGGAAAGCACCAACTTATGCATGTAAATTACAGGCCCTTTATTGGCTTTGACACAACTAAATTCAGCCTAGCAACCATCAGATAAAGGAAAACATAAGTTACCACAGGACCAGGATTGTGCAGTCTTTTCCCTAAAGAACCAGTTTAGATCCAGCTCAACTTCCTGAGATTTCCTGTTGATAATTGAGGCTGGATATAAAAGCTACTGGATGGTGGTCCTGCAGAATCAGGACTGGAAAACGCCCATATGCTCTTATACAATACCCATACAAACTCAGTAGTTTATTCAATTCACCTATAGTGCATGTGTTTGGACTGTGGGGGAAACCAAAGGAGCCGGAGTAAACCCACTTCAACATGGGGAGAACATGCAAATTCCACACAGAAATGCCTATTGACTTAGCCGGTACTTGATCCAGTGACCTTCTTGCTGTGAGGCGGCAGTGCTAACCACTGAGCCACTGTGCCACCCCACCTTAAATGGTTAGTTCACCCAAAAACTAAAATTATGTTATTAATTACTCACGCTCATGTTGTTTCAATCCCCTGAGACCTTCATTCATCTTCGAGACACAAATTAATATACTTTAGATGAAATCTGAAAGTTCTCTCATTCTTCAGCACTAAAAAATATCCAAGTATTTTGTGATTCATGTTTTTTTATGCTTGTGAAATGCATTATGGGATCTTGATCTTTCTTCCAAAAAATCTTTAACCCTGAAAAGTTTGAATAAGTGACTTTTATGAACATTTTTAATAGTTTAATGTGGTATATTGTCTGCATTAGTGTTGTATAGGTTCAACCTAGGATCTAGGAGGAACAATGCGGGTTTTCGTCCAGGCTGTGGTATACTGGGCCAGCTCTATACCCTCACCACGGTGCTCGAGGGTTTATGGGAGTATGCCCAACCAGTCCACGTGTGTTTTGTAGACTTGGAGAAGGCATTTGAGCGTGTCTCTTGTGGCATTCTGTGGAGGGTGCTCTGGGACTATGGGGTCAGAGGTGCTCTGAAAATGTCCGTCTCGTCCCTGTATGAACGGAGTAGGAGTCTGGTTTGCATTGCCAGCAATAAGTTAGACTTGTTTCCAGTGCATGTTTGACTTGGCAAGGCTGCTTGTTGTCACCAATTCTGTTCATAATTTTTATGGACAGAATTTCAAGGCACAGCCTTGGGCTGGAGGGGCTCCGGTTCGGGGACCACAGGATTTTATTTCTGTTATTCGCAAACAATGTTGTTCTGTTGGCTTCATAGAACATGGACCTTTAGCATGCACTGGGGCGGTTTGCTGCCGAGTGTGACGCAGCTGGGATGAGAATCAGGACCTCCAAGTCCGAGGCCATGATGTTCCACTGGAAAAAGGTGGTTTGCCATCTCCAGGTTGGAGGAAAGTCCTTACCCCAGGTGGAGGAGTTCAAGTATCTTGGGGTTTTGTTCACGAGTGAGGGAAAAATGGAATGTGAGATTGACAGGCAGATTGGTGAGCGGCAGCAATAATGCGGTTGATGTACCGGCCCGTTGTGGTAAAGAAGGAGCTGAGCCGAAAGGCAAAGCTTTCGATTTACCGGTCAATCTACATTCCTACTCTCACCTATGGTCATAAGCTTTGTGTCATGACCGAAAGGACAAGATACAAGCGGCCGAAATGAGTTTCTTTCGCACGGCACACCTTTATGGATAGGGTGAGGAGCTCTAACAACCGGGAAGAGCTTGGAGTAGAGCTGCTGCTCCACATTGAGAGAAGTCAGCTGAGGTGGCTCAGGGATCTGTTTCGGATGCCTCCTGGACGCCTATCTAGGGAGGTGTTCCAGGCATGTCCCACCGGGAGGAGGCCTCGGGGAAGACCCAGGACACGCTGGAGAGTGTCTCTCAGCTGGCCTGGGAAGGCCTCGGGATCCCGCCGGAGGACTGGAGGAAATGTCTGGGGAGAGGGAAGTCTGGGGTTCTCTCTTAAGACTGCTGCCCCTGCAACCCGGCCCTGGAAAAGTGGTAGAAAATTAACGAATGAATGAATAAATAGTGTTTTATATTACGCTACAAAAACCTTGTACCAGTACATTTTCTGTTATTTTGCAGACTTATTTGCCCATATATTATTTATATTACTTAAATAAAAAACACTTGTGAATCACAAAATACGGAAGCTGTTAATTAACAGATATTTTTTTAGTGTAAGCAGCAACGGCCCTGAGACATCAGAAAAAGAAACAAAACTACAAACAATGTGATGTTTAGCCATTAGAACATCAGCGTGACATGAAAGCATCATATTGCCTGTAGTAAAAGCGAATCATAATCTGATGAGGAAAAAAAACTAATTGAAAACAAAGTAGTTTTTTACAGTTTATTTGATGCACAAAAGCGTTTTGGGAACCACATGTTCACATGGAATATTTTGACAATGTTTTTGGTGCCTTTTCTAAAAATTTTACATCTTAAAACCATTGCCGTCTATAGATGATGAGAGAGGGAGCTCTCAGATTTCATCTAAAATATCTTAATTTGTGTTTTGAAGATGAACAAAGGTCTCAGGAGTTAGGATGAGGAAATATTGTTAGTCCCTTAGACCCTTAATTCTGTCTAGGGGAACACAGGTACTCAACAGAATGTTAGTGGAGTTTGTGTGTCAGCAATGAGGTTCCATGAGCAACCTCCCAAAAGACTAAATGAAAGAAGTTACTCAAAGAGGAAAACTCACAATGCAAATTGAATAAAGAATAACAATAGATGTATTCAATAATTAGCGGAGGGTTTCAAGAAAGCTTCTAGAGGAAATTCAAGCTAAAACAAACAAACCAAAAATTTAAAGTTCACTAACTGAACTAAATCTAGCAAAGAAAAATACATCAAAATACCCTCACTCCCTTTCTAACATAAAGAGAAGAAAAAAACTATTACAAAAAGAAAACAATGGCACCCTCTGCACTAACCCAATCCCAAAACTACATTACCCAGGCAAAACTACATAAGATTGACAGAACTTATACAAACTAAAGCTCTGTATTAGGAGACAATGCTTTAAACGATCAAAAATTGCGAAACCTCACAAAAGAGCACGTGCGCGCAAACAAACTGTTCTAGAGGAGACATGTTGCTTAAATGTCCACTGCTTTTCTCATCCTCCAATCAGTGAACAGTTCGTCATTGGCAACAGGTGATGGTCTTTATCTCCTCCTAAAGTAGAACGAAGAAAGACAGAAAGAAAGAACACATTTTTGAGTGAATTTATCCTTTACATCCCCTTTCTTCTCCAAGAACAACAACGTTTCTAATATGTTTTTCTCATTGTGCGGTGATGAGTAAACCATTCCATTTGTAAGTTGTTTAGTTATATGACTCATGAATGGTAGAACAGTGTTTATCACATTTGGCATCAAGTTTATTCACTTGGTTCTTGACACTTTGATGCATGAATGTACTGATTTGCATGTTTCTCAGAACGGTAATGGTATCTTCACAGCTTCAGACCTGCACCTTCTGGAAGGGGCAGGACTGTGCTGTGGTGCAGCTGTGCTCCTGTTCGCTCTCTGTGACAGACGTCTACATTACTTGCAGAGGTGGATTTCAAGACTTCAAGATCATGCATTACTTCTTGCTGGGATTCTCAGTCATGGCATTGATTTACCTTTCAGGTAAGTAACTGCTTAAGACATTTAAAAAAAACAACAGCAGTATTATTTGAGTTTTAAATAAGTTTCTGTCTAAAATATGTTGCTATTACTGATGCACTTTGTATATTTTGACAAGAATTTCTGATTTTTTATTGATACACTCCAAAAAATACATTTGTTGTTTGATCAAACTACTTTGTAGATGTAATTATGTGAAACAACACAATTATTGAATTTTTTGGAGGGCAACTTAATTGCTTCAGGTTCAATCCACTTAAATTTGTAAAAACTAATAAGTTAACTTAAGTCCTTTATCTTGTCCCAACACAAATCAAATGTGTGGAACCCAGAATTTTTTATAATGTACACTCAAACTACTTATTTAAAATGAGCTGAATCAACACAATTATTGCGTTATTAAATCACAACTTAATAGTTTTATGTTCGATCCACTTAAATTTTTTAACTTAATCGATTTGTGCTGGGACAGCATGAATGAATTGTGTGGAACCCTGCATTTTTTACAGTGTATGACATTTTGTTTGAAAGTTGAAGGATTGATATTTGCATATTACAGTTGCCCTAGACTTGTTTTCAGTGTTGTTCTTCCTTTCCATCTGTGAGCAAAAGAGGAAGTCGAATTACTTCAAAACAAGTTTGCATTCACCAAATGTGTTCTCAAAGGCTGAAACCCTGTAAACATTATAATACTGTTAGTATTCAGTACTGTTTTTATAATGGCAATGGTGTTTCGTGGATTTACTTGTGCTGATTTGTTACAGCAAAAGACCACTGCGATATTAAATGTGTTCAGTCTTATGTGTTTTCTCCTCATGCATCTTATCTTTCAGCTGAAGGAAGCATCATTGTATTCCAGAAGCCCAGATTTATTGGTGTTAAGACAGGTCGGACTGTGATGATATACTGTGTGCCGTCGAATCCCACTGGCGGGCCAGCTCTTGTACAGTGGTTCAAAGACAAGAATTACCAAAACTCACTTACGAATGACCAGAGAATAACAATTAATGACAGGAATAATGATAAAAATGCTTCCATTACTTTAAAGAAAGTGGAGACTGAAGACAGTGGCACTTACTTTTGCAAGTTAAACGATACGTTCGGACCAGGAACTGAACTTCAAGTATCCAGTAAGTGTCGTCATTTGTTTTAACTTGCTTTTTTTTCTAGCCTGTGTGTCAAATAAATATCTCCTTTTTTTCCCTCAGGATATAGCGAACCTCATGCTGTTTTGATGAGATCTAGAGTTAAGGATGTTATCATTTTCCTTCAAGCTTTTCTCTTGATTTTGTGCATTGTTGTTCCTCTGGTTCGACTTTACAAATTGGTAATTAACTAATTCCACTTTTCTCTGTTGCATGTGTTGATTTTTTTAAACGTGTCACTAACACTAATACTGTTTCTTATTGTGTTTGATAACAGGAGAAGAAAGAAGAGACTGATTATGAGGAGCCAGAGGATGACCACATATATGAGGTGATGCTGGTTTACGGTCGATTGAGTTTTAGCACAGAGTGCTGAAGTTATTGTTGCATGCAGGACGGGAAGTGAAAACACACATGCCTTTTTTTTACATGAATTTATTAATTTAGAGTTGTGATGTACTTGTGATCATATACATTCTTTTTCCTACATTCAGGCCCTTGAATCCTGGTCAAAAACAGTTATAATAATTCTGTTTGTCTCTATCAGACAGATTGTCAGTCTGCACTGCAAAAAAATAATGTCTATGTTTGACTTGTTTTTCCATGTCATTGTTAAAGGGACAGTTCACCCAAAAATGTAAATTCCTTCACCATTTACATACAGTGGTCAACATTTAAAGTGGATCAAAACCTTTCATCAAAGTTGTTCTAAATCTATTCCACAACACTCATTCTTGTCTTAGGACAATTTAAAAAAACAGTTTTGATCCACTTCAAATCTCGACCTCTGCACACTCGGGTTGTTATAAACATTTATTCATATTATTCTGTTGCATAAAAGTACAAAAATAAGTGGTGGGCCGTTACTGGCGTTAATCGACTCTTATCGGGCGATTAAAAAAAAATATTGTCGTTAATCTAATCTCAAAGTTGGGTTGGGAGCTGGGTTTATTCTACGCAAGCTATGATGACTTCATATTTTAGCGCGGATATATACCTGGCCGAATTGCACTGTAGGGGGCGAGAACGAGTTTTCGAACCTGTGTGTATTCCTACTGTGAAATGACCACATCAAACGTGATGTGCTAACATGGATGTTAACATGGATGAGTTTAACTGCAGTTCAGCAGTTTCACATTCACTCATGAACATTTCATTCATGAATTCATGCAAATGGGGTATTAGACTGATGAGAGGGTTGTGGAATTTAAAAACGCATGCCAAATGGAAAGAAAAAAATGCATTTTGCGATGTGTGTGTGTGCGGTTGTGTGTGTGTGGTCCTTTACTGACAGCTGCGTGTGTGGATCTTGTCGGAAAATATGGCGAAAAGTCCTACATGACGGTAATAGTTTGATGCATACTCCAGGTCTTAATTCCATTTCTGTTTAGTTCAGTTCAAAATTCATGTTTAACTGAATAAACAGTTAGTAAACACAAGTACATCTTATTGAACATGATTTATTTTCATCACCAATTATCATAGTAGAACAGTTTCTCAAGCAGTTTGTGATGAATTTGGAAACAGGAGATGAGCCCCTGGTCTAATGCGCCACCTGGCTTGAGAAACCCGTTCTTAAAGACTTACTTTTAGTCATTATTTGGGTAGCACACATATTCTGAATGCCTTTGGCTGAATTCAAATAAGTCATTTTAATCTAGATTAATCTAGATTAATTCCAGGATTACAGTGAGATTAATCTAGATTAAAAACATAATCTATGCTCACCTATAACAAAAATACAAATATATTGACAGGCGAAAAAACAGCCATAGTAGGAACAAAAATACTATGGAAACATAGTACAACATTATTCATAATATCTTAACAAAAGAAAGAAAAGGAGGAACAGAATATTTTTGAGTGGACTATCCCTTAAAATCAAGACACATTTCAAGAGTTCACACTTAGCTGATAATTTATAATAAGGTTGTTTGGCATGCTGTCCCTGGAGAGAGCCCTGAGCTCAAGGGATCCTCGAGTCCAGGGCGAAAGAGAAGATTGAGCTCAGGTAGATTTAAAAAACTCCCCCACTGATGTGGCTAAAGGTGAACTTCTTTGAGAAGGAAATACTGATGTTGGGAACTAGACTATGGTGCCTATTTGGCTTAGTCGGTTTATGGTGGGAGGGGAGACAGTGGGAGGTTACTGGGGAACCCAGAGGAAACCCACATGGACACAGGAAAAACATACAAACTCTGCACAGACATGCCAACCGGCCCGACGAGGACCAGAGCCTGCAGTGCTCTTGCTGTGGGGCAACAGTGCTAACCATTGGGCCGCCGGGCCACCCAATTTAGGTAAAAGGGGGAGGAGAAGGTGAGGAAGGGTTTTTTTTCCAGACGAAGATAGTTGTGGAATAAAGACTATGGTTATTTATAGTGACTTAGGAATCATCTGATTGGAGGAGCATGTATTAGCTAATGTGAGACCTGCTGGGGTCAATCATAAACACAGGATCCTCTGAAAATTTATTTATAAATAAACTTTACTTAAATCTTATGCAGGGTGACGCAGTGGCGCAATAGGTAGTGCTGTCGCCTCACAGCAAGAAGGTTGCTGGTTCGAGCCTTGGCTGGGTCAGTTGGCATTTCCGTGTGGAGTTTGCATGTTCTCCCTGCGTTTGTGTGGGTTTTCTCCGGGTGCTTCGGTTTCCCCCACAGTCCAAAGACATGTGGTACAGGTAAACTGGGTAGGCCAATTTGTTCGTAGTGTATGAGTGTGGATGAGTGTGCATGGATGTTTCCCAGAGATGGGTTGCGGCTGGAAGGGCATTCGCTGCGTAAAGCAAATGCTGGATAAGTTGGCAGTTCATTCCGCTGTGGCGACCCCAGATTAATAAAGGGACTAAGACGAAAAGAAAATGAATGAATGAATAAATCTCATGCACACTTTGAAATTTTTTTAGTCTATGATGGCTGTTTTGACATGTTCCCAAAAACTGGGGGAAAAAAGGCCATTTCGATCATATTCCACCTCTAAAAATATCCTGCCTCTGTCAGAGCATTTGACACACACTCTTGCGTTTTCTACAAGACTGTCAAATCAAAACTGAAAGGAACCTGATTATTTAATTAGTTGGTCGACAACAAACTATCACTTGCTCCATACACATCACCTTTATTTTTGGATTCATTTTTCAGGATAGTTTATAGTCAATAACACTATGGCTTTTTTCTGTTAGATGCCATTTCAGTTCTGCATGTGAATGCAGCTGAGTATTACTGACTGATTTTGTAAAACTCTGTTTGACTCTTTTTGCATCGTTTGTTTTTAAAGAAAGTGTGAAAAATAGTTATACAATGTTTATTTTGCTATTGAACATTGTTAGTCTTAACCTGAACAATTAATGTGCATAAGTTAATCCACTGAAAAAAAATAATTATCAAAATCTGACCTGCTTCCACTCTGGAATGGCAGTCCTTCTCTGATGATGTCAGTTTGACGGTTCTGGCGGAAAACAGTTAGCCACACCCTTCCAACCTTTAGTGTGCTGTGAATGTAAAATAAGAGGTGGAGCATAAAAATTAAACCACACCTCCTATACAATAGTCAGTTTCAGTTGGAAATGCATTTTTACACTGAAATAAAACTGAAATAAATGAATCATACAGCATTAATCACAGCTGTGATCCCATGATGTGACATAGCTATAGTGAGATACACAGTCTAACACTTTAAGGACAATTACACATTAAGAAAGTTTAGTGACTGGGTGGATCAAGTGGGTGAATTCAGGTCAATTGGCAAATTCAAGTCATCTCAATGGCAAAAAAGTGTCCCAATTGACCTGAATTCACCCTAAGTTATAGAAACATTTCACAAACCACTTTTAGTTCACTTGAATTCTGTTTATGCTTCGCTTTTTCCTTTAAGGGACTCATAACTAGGGATGCTCAAAATAACAGAGTACCGTTAACCGAAAGTGTGCTTTTGTAAACGATTAATGGTATCAGTTAAACGATTAAAAATATTATTTTATATATTTTTTAAGTTTGGCTGCATAAGGGGCCGATCACCGAACTCGCTTTTTGCGTTGAGAAGGGCATTTTTAATAGTTTATTAACTGTTTTGGCGCTGCTTATGCGCCCTGCATGCCTCACGTTATGGTGTGCTCGCGGTTGAAATAAAACTCAACCCTGAGCGGAATAGACAGCAACACTCGCGCACAATAGATCAGCTGATTCAGTCGTTTCCTATAGTGACATATAAAAGAGCACCGCGCTTCTTTTTTTCTTGTCAACATAAAGGCAGTGTGCTGCGGTGCGCCTCGCATTTTTGGAACAGAAAAGCGCGTTCGCTGTGATTGGACCCTCATGTGCAACAAATATTTGTTAACTTGCAGGATGGTAACGTGCAACCACACGTGCCTACAGACGTATTTTGTCAAAAATGAAAGAAGAATATTTCTAGTCACAGTTTGACAGACGAGTTGACACAAAGCAGCGCTGATGCTGATTGTGATTGAGACGGAGGAAATAAGTGATTATGGCATAATCTTTAAACTAATGACATCTATTATAATGTTAAAAGGGGTTTTGTAGTAACTATTTTTCCTGGTGGGGTAAATATTGTTGTTCACTGCCTCTCAAGGCTTGCTTTACTATACTTTACTGTACACTGTATACTAATCAGGCTGTTGTTTTCTCTGTGTTGTATATACAGGGTTTGGAAATCGAGCAGGTTGGTGGAGATGTGTATGAGGACATATCAATGTTTCCCCAGAGCAGTGATGCAGCATGGGAAGTTGAGTCTCCATGCCAAGAGTGAGCAAAACCAACGCCATCTCACACCAATTCGTAATTTTTTTAATAAGTGGCTAATTCGAATGAATTTGTATGATTTCATTCATACATTTTAGTATGATTTGCTCATCCCCCAATGAATGTTGGGTGGTGAGGTGAGGTTTGGTGCCACGCCTCCTTTCAGAAAACTTTACATTTTAATAATAATCACCAGATCTCAGTTTTAACACCAGATGCAGTTGGTGTGTGTGTGTGTGTGTGTGTGTGTGTGTGTGTGTGTGTGTGTGTGTGTGTGTGTGTGTGAACATGCTAAAGATTTCACTTTAACAGTATGTAACTGTAATTACTATTGTAACTGATAGTTACTATATATAAGCATGCTGTTTTAGTGTTTATCGCATGTAAACATTGATTATTCAAGGACATTGCAATATCTAGACGTTTTGTTCATGTTGCTTGTTTATTTTACCAGCTCATATCCTGCAATATACTGGGTATTTAGTGTGTTCGATTTTTTACAGTATGTCTGTTGTGTGAATACACTGGCTCTGGCTGGTCATTCATAAAAAGGTGCTTTATTTGTGGAAACAAATATACTAGAGGTGAGTAACTGTTCTTATGTAGACAAAAATATCAACTTTCACTTCATTTCTGTTAAAATAAGCATGTGAGAATCAGGTGTTTTCCACAACATTGCTTTTTTGGCTTATTTTCCATGCATTTTATCTGATGTGGCTTCTTCAACATCAAACAACATATGACCGTCTGTCCGTCTGTATAGATTTGACATTTTAAATGTCACTAATTTACTATCTGACTAGAAAAATACTGCAAAATCCTAAATGTGTATTTTTCATTTGATGTCAAATCATTTTTTTTGTGAATTTTAAAATGTTATAAAGTTTTGTTTTGAATTTGTTTCTGCCTAAAACATGCTACTGTCTCTTGATGCATTTTGTAAATTTAGACATTAGTCTGTTAGGAAAGAGTCGTGTAATTTTAGTTTCATATGACCTTTTTGGAAAGTTGCAGATTTGCTATTTGCATATTACAATTGCCGTAGACTTGTTCGCATATATAAAAAAAACTATCAAACAAACCAAAAACGACCACATTTAGACATTTGAGCTCAATACTTAATATAATGTAGGAGAGAGTGGTGATGTCTGCAACATGAGGCAGTTGCAGCAAGACTTATTCCTTCATTCAAGAATGAGCTAGAGTGATAATATACTACATATTCTCATATAGACCCTCCTTCAATCAGAAAGAAATCAGCCATGTGACCCTTCCTTCAGTATAAAACTCATTTTTAGGTAAAAAAATAAAAAAAGTCATTTTTTTTTAAAAAGTCATCTGTTTTTGTGAAGCATTATTCATTCGTATAATTTAAATCACTGTTTTCTTAGCTTCAAATAGGTGTAGCTATCAAGCGTTAAAGCTATTGTATCTGCCTAGCATAGACCGTTTAATTAGGGTTGACAGAGTTAGGACCTGCTGTTGCAACTGTCCCCTATCACAAACTTCATTTAAAAGCTTGCCATATTAACAATGTACAATTTTTAATTTTATTACAGATTCTTTGATTCTTTGATCAACTAATTTATTTCAAGGTTTTAAGAAGTAGTTTAGTAAAAGTTAAGTCTAGATTTTTATTTTTAAAAAATTTTGTTTATTTTTTTAGCCTGATAATTGGCTGTTGCTTGTTTTAATAGTCTGTATTTATATCCCCAATTTAACACATTCAACGTTTTCACCAATTTACATTTAGTCTGTTTACCAAAAAAAATACAAATAAAATCCAGCCTGAAGTTTTAGATAATTTTTATTAGTACATTTCAATGAATGTTGCAGCCGTCCCTCTGCTCGGGGTCAGTTGCAGCATTTGATTTTGTCTGTTCAAGTTTAAATTCTGCATATATTATCATATGTAGCCTACACATAATGTGAATGGGTGTCTGATAGATGTGGGTTCATTCATTCATTTTCTTTTCAGCTTAGTCCCTTTATTAATCAGGGGTCGCCACAACAGAATGAACCGCCAATTTATCCAGCATATATTTTATGCAGCAGATGCCCATCAACTCTCAATCACGCACATACACTATGGACAATATTTGCTTACCCAATTCACCTATAGCAAATGTCCTTGGACTGTGGGGGAAATATATAAGAATTTGGGGTTTCCGCAAAAAAACGTCTCTGAAAAACTGAAGGAAATGCAAAAATGGTTGCAACTGTCCCTACTCTCACACAAAAAAAGAGAAGATAGAGGACAGGCTAGCAGTGTTTTGTCATTTAGTCTCATAATAATAAGCTGTAGGGAAGGAAAACGCGCCATCTTGTGGTCATTTTAGACATCAGATATTAGTATGAGAAAGGCTGGAATAAACAAGACTGCTGCAAAGATAAATAAAAAGACGAGCTATCGCTAGTTGCTGAGCTCAAAGGTTTGTCAAATAGACTTGGATTTTTTTACTTTCAGGCTGTGATTTTGAGCTCACTTTGTTTGTTTGTGCTGAATGACTTAAAAGTTTGGTGATAGCCATTTTTTATAAGTGAAAAGTCGAATAGTTTATTCCACCATGCAAATCCTGAAAATGTAATATCATAAAGTTAATCTAGTTTTATTCATACATTTAGTAATAATTGTTAGGCTGTACGTCAGCTATGGGGAAAATGCAAGAGCCGAAAAATGTAAAAATTTTTATTTTTTGTTTGGTTCTTTAAAGTACTGATGACATTTATTCTAAATTTAAAATAAAAATGCTATAATTTAGATAAAATCAGGTCAAACTTAAAAGGAGACGTATTTTCAAACAGTTATTATTCATTTCTAGACAACACAATGCCAATTTACTTGAGAAAACTTGGAGAAAACTTGGTGTAATAACATTGATTTTTAATCCCAACAAGTTAATTATTTCAACTAATTGTCATATTCTGCAAAATTACATAATAAACAAATTAATTAATTAATAATGCTGTAAATGACCATTTTTGTTATTTGAAATTTGGAGGAAATGTTATCAGACCTTCAGAATGAACAAATAAGCAATTCAGTTTTGCTCAAACAACATTTTCAAGTGGTCTGTTAATTACTCCAATAGCTGACAATATATAAACATTTATTAATAGCATACTAACATGAGAATAAAAGATTTAAAAAAACTGAGCAACACAGCTTGTTCAACTATAGACAAATATTAAATAACCAATTAATAAAAATAGTAAGACTTGATTTTGATGGTCCCTATTGCACATTTTGTTGACTAAAAGTTGCATTGTGACTATGCCAATTAACATTTGAGTATTAATAGACTGTCTGCTTAATATTTGTTCAAACTGCTCCTTAAACAGACAGTTAACTGACTATAAGAAACTTTGCAAGTACATGTCAACTTACTAACCCTAACCCCAACCTAACAGTCTACTTATAATCTAATGAAAATTAGATATAGATGCAATGAAATTTAAATTCAACCAAATGCATTAAAGGGACCATCAATATAAAATGATACCATAAAAATAATTATTACATTGATTAAAATAAAAAAGAAATAAAACTTAAACAATATGTTGACGAATGAAACGTCATATATCAGCCTAACAACATTATTTTGCATAAATGAAAACAACAGAAAATATTAAAATGTTCAAGATTTTATTGGATGCAAAAAATACAAAAATAAATAATTTTAAATGTTTCATTAAACACAATCAGTCACAGTGCAAAGACATTTGACATGAAAAAATAAATAATGATAAATAAATAATTAAATGAGTATAACAGCACAACAAATATCCAATAATATAAACAATACAATCACAACTCAAAGAAATTTGGCATAAATAAATAAATAATGATAAATAAAAGCACAACAAATATCCAATA
>CAIGQZ010004081.1:5443523-5455469 GCA_903798205.1 Danio tinwini
ATAAATAAATAAATAATGATAAATAAAAGCACAACAAATATCCAATAGTATAACTAATACAAACAATCACAGCTCAAAGAAATTTGACATTAATAAAAAAATAAAATAAATAAATAAATGATTAAATGAAGGCACTAAATATATGCAATAATATAAATAATATAAACAATCACAGCTAAAGAAATTTGACATCAATAAATAAATAAATACATAAATAAATAAATAAATAATGATTAATAATTAAATGAAGGCATCAAATATATGCAATAATATAAATAATGTAAACAATCACAGCTTAAAGAAATTTGACATGAATAAATAATGATAAATAATTAAATAAGTATAAAAGTACAACAAATATCCAATATAATATATATGAAAATGCACATACAATAATAAAAATAACAATAAATAATAATTAAATAATGACTTAAAAAAATATAAAAGAATATAACTCTTTTTTTTAAGTATATATAGGAGGTCAAAAGAGGAGTGTAAGCACTGATTAACAACACTGAAATGCTTTAAATCCTTCTGTAAATAAAGATAAGCTTCAGGTTTAAACATGAGTGTGGAAGGAGAAGGAGTACAGCTGATTCATCAAACTGATTACTCGTTTTCGGACCATCTCCCAGCTTCTGCCTCCATCCTGAAAGAGGAACACAACAAATTGTTGACCAAAAAGTTGTTCAAAAAAAAAAGTTGTCCAAAAATCCCAAACCCTACCCCTAACACAGTGACGTCACTAGCTCCATTTAGTGCACTGTGTCGAACATAGCAAGTCTGAGAAATGCAATCTCAGCTTGCATCATAAAGGCTGCATCCAGATATTATTGGCCTCAACCTACATTTTTGCAAAACGTAAAATACGGTGCTACAGTACAAACCCACTAGAGGTCGCTGTAAACACTTTTTGCGAATATGAAATATTTACTTTACTTTGGGTAGATTTTGTTGTGCATTTCAGCTATTATTTCTTGTATTTCTTGTACACGCCAACAAGAAGGCAGGGCTAATACCTCCCCTAAAGCAAACGTAAGAGAAAAGTACACTGCAACCACATAGTTTTACCTTGATATTACATTGCTTTTAAGTCGTTTGTGCTTCACCGGACTCAAACTGAGCGCTCTGCATTACAAGTACAACACCGTACGTACTAAGTGAGCTACCGAGCAAACTGACCATGCCAGAAAAGTTGTCAATACGGAGACAAACATCATTTGTGTGGAATTTATTTGGTGTTGTGCAAAGAGCTGGACTAAAATAATCCTTTATTCATCAATAATATGTCCCTGTGAGGATCACTAGTGTGACACAAACACTTTTGGCATCATACTTACTGTAGAGATCCTTTTACCCAGAAACCACAGTTAAATGTACTGTGTGTTGAAGTACGTTTTGGCTGTTTCTCAGAAGTATAGGATGAATACAAATATTTCTGATGAGCCTGTGTTGAATTAAGGTTCTAGTGACCAAAAACTGTTCAATAATTACAACTGGAGAACTGCACAACTGCAGAAGTCAATGGGGGTCGGAAATTCTCCAAAATTGCATCTCCAACATCGAGAGGGGTCTGGACGCGGACTTGGTGCAGTTGCAAGGTGAGCTGCATGCAATGCTTTTTAATCTCTACCCCTCACAGTGACGTCACTAGCTCCACTGAGTGCATTGTGTTTGACATTGCAAGTCAGAGATATGCAGTCTCAGCTTGCAAATCTAAGTCTGCAGTTATGAGACTGTGTTGAATTATGATTCTAGTGGCCAAAAACTCTTCAATAATCACACACTGTAAAAAGTGCAGGGTTCCACAAAATTCATTCATGTTGACCCAACACAAATCGATTAAGTTAACTTAACGCTTTTAACAAATTGATGTGGATTGAACATAACAAAATTAAGTTGTCCCAATGAAATCTCAAGAATTGTGTTGCTTCAGCTCATTTTAATCAAGTAGTTTGAACAAGTAAAAAAAAAAAATATATATATATATATATATATATATATATATATATATATATATATATGTTTTTGAGTGTAGTTGGAGAACTGCAACATCACCACAAACTGTCTGAAAAGTTTATCTCTTTACTCTCATTCAAAAATGATCTCAAAAATCTCCAGGAGATCAAAAGGCTAAACAATAATGGTATTGTTCACACCCTTCTTTGCTCGTGTTTGCTCATGTGTACTGCAGATGAAGGTTGATCTGTAAAAAGTCTCACCGTGTTCAGCTCTGTCATTCTTCTCAGTCTGTTAAAGTACAGATGCAGCTTCTTGTTCCTCTTCATTTTGTAAGAGCCCTGCACCGAGAAACAAGATGAATGATTATTTCTGATTATAGATCATACTATGCCTTTAAAGACAAACGAATTAGCCCTCCTGTCAACTTTTTATTCCTTAACTAAGCGAAGAATTGAGTGAAACAGAGTGAAAGTTTCCTATTATTCTTTTCTTATGGAGAAAGTCTCATATCTTTTATTTTGGTTTAGTTGACTACTAAGCAAACCACTTTTGTCCAATGACTTGCTTAATTAACCTGATTAGTAAAGTATTTAAATGTCACTTTAAGCTGAATGCTAGTATCTTGCAAAAGAAATAGTCAAATATTATGTGCTGTCATCATGGCAAATACAAAAGAAATCAGTTATTAGAAATGATATAAAAATTATTATGTTTAAAAAGAAAAATCTTGGGAAATATTAAGCATCTTGGGCTAATAGTTTTAGATTAGTCTGTAAATACTCACACATGAGCGCAGTCCATCGATCACCTCATGCATGATGTTTAGGAAATCTTCCATTTTTTTTGCCTCCCAGGGAACAAGTGCATCGTCAAAGAGGGCAGTGATTTCCACCAGAGCCTGAATGACAAACTGGAACTGCTTCTCGGGCTGTAGGAAGAATATAAATAGACTGATGATGAATATATCAGTCATATCACTGTAATAAATGATGTGACAAAAAGTCATGACTACAAATGTTTTTAAGTTACTTTAACGTATAAGTAAATCAGGTGTCAACTATTAAGTTATGCAAAGTTTAACTTAATATTTGTCGTGGGTTTGATTGATATACACTACTGGTCCAAAGTTTGGGGTCAGTAGGATTTTTAAATTGTTTTAAATTAAGCTCATTCTGCTCACCAAGACTGCATTTATTTAATCAAATATACAGTACACCGTGTAAAATTGGGAAATGTTATTGCACTATAAAATAACTGTTCAATTTAATTGAATAAATTATTCCAGTGATTTTAATGATGAATTATCAGCTTCGTTACTCCAGTCTTCAGAGTCACATGATCCTTCAGAAATCACTCTAATATGAATTATTATTATTATTATTATTAATGATAGTAATAAAAGCAATAATAACTGATTTATTATTATTAAATTTAATTTGAAACCACATACCATAACTAGTAAATAAATATTTAATAAACAAGTATTTGACAATTAAACAAAAATTCCATTTAATAAAAGCCGTCTTGATAAACAGAATGATTTTATTTAAATAATTAAATAAAATTAATAATAATAAAAAAAAAACTTTTAACCGCTAGTGTAAGTTGAGATGACTAGACAAGTTTGTTTGATTCAATTTAAAAAAAAACAAGGCAGAAAGAATTGATTTACAGTGCATCACACATCAGGGAATCTTTTTATGTAAAATATGAGTGACTGACCTCTGCTGTCCTGTGGGTACTGATCAGGTCATATGGGATGGGGTTGATGTCCTCATTGTCATCATGGATTTTTTCACCCTAAAATAATTAGGAACAGATTTAATAATGTGAACTTTTCAACATCCCCTTTAAATGATTTGTTTTGTTGGCTATTAAAAGCGTAGATCAGCTAAAAATATATTTTAAAATTCACGTTCTCATCCTTCACTCGTTCCAAACCTGATTGAGTTTCCTCTTTTTCAGGTCATACACAAAAGAAGGAAGAATGTTGGAAACGGGTAACTGTTGACTTGCATATTTGTTTTTTGTAGGTAAAGGGTAACACGGTGGCTCAGTGGTTAGCACTGTCACCTCAGAGCAAGAAGGTCGCTGTGCCAGAAGTCCTGGCTGGGCCAGTTAACATTTCTGTGTGGAGTTTGCATAATCTCCCTGTGTTGGTGTGGGTTTCCTCCGGGTGCTCCGGTTTCCCCCACAGTCCAAACATATAGGTGAATTGAAAAAAAGTAATTAGCCATAGTGTATGTGTGTGATTTAGAGAGTGTATGGGTGTTTCCCAGTACTGGGTTGCAGCTGAAAGGGCATCCGCTTTGTAAAACATATGCAGGATAAGTGGTTCATTCTGCTGTGGAGACCCCTGATGAATAAAGGGACTAAGCCGAAGGAAAATGAATGAATGAGTACTATGAAGGTCAATAGTTACCATTTTTAACATTCTTCAAAACATCTTCTTTTGTATTCAACAGACGAAAGAAACTCATAACAATTTGGAACCAGTTTGTTGAGTAAATAATAAGTAAATTTAATATTTTGGGTGAATTATCCTATTAAGACTCACACTAGAATGTACTCAGCTGTTGATTTAAATGTTCAGAGCAAATAAATAAGTATTTGTTATCATTATAAGCAGAAGACACACACTGCACTCTCAGAAATAAAGGTACCCGAGCTCTCACTGGGGTTGTACCTTTTCAAAAGGTACAAATTTGTACATAAAAGGTCTAAATGAATACCTCAAGGGTACATATTAGTATCTTAAAAGCACAAAAGTGTTCCTCTTAAAATCTTTAGGTACTAATATTTACTTTTCAGGTACCATTATGGACCCTTTAAGTACAAATTTGTACCTTTTGAAAAGGTACCACCTCAGTGACAGCTCGCGTACCTTTATTTCTGAGAGTGTCAATAATTACAATTGTCAAGCATATTTACTGTACAACAAGAATCATTTGAAGACATATGAATATGTTAATATGTTTACCCCAAAAAAGTTCTAAACCTTTATGATTTTGTTACAAAACAGTTTCAGCTTTCTACTGAATGTCATCTTTTGTGTTTGACTGAAGAAAGAAGCTTAAAGTGGTTTTGAACATGTGAAGGGTTAATGTTGGACTTGAGAATCTGTTCGGCTGGTTAATTAATTAATAAATTCTGAGCAAATAAATACATTTAAAACACTATTTATATTGTTTTTCTGTTGAACACAAAACAGTTCCAGCTTTCTTCTAAATATCTTCTTTTGTGTTTAAAGGGAAAAAAGTCATCAAGATTTGGTACCACTTGAGGGAGAGCAAATAATGAGTCATTTTTAAATTGTGCATGAACTATCCCTTTTATCTAATTAATACAATTTTCTGAGCAAGAAATATTTTTTTACTATTATTTGCAGAAGATATACGCTATCTTAAGTGTATTAAAAATGTCAGATATATACAAGAATAATTATTTAATGGTACAAGATTATTTAAAGGGACAGTTCACCTAAAATTGAACATTTCCTCACCATGTACGCACACTCAAGTTAATTTTTTATTTTTTATTTTTACAATACACTGAATGGCAGTATTGTGTGTCTTTTGCAAATAATGGTAAAAGAAAAATATTTATTTGCTCAGAAAATGTATTAATTTCATTAATTAAGCAGCTGGATACACTGTTATGTGAGTTTTTAAAGGGATAGTCCACCCACAACTGAAAAATTTTTTATTAAAAATTCTGTTTAACACAAAATAGTTCCAACTTTCTTTAAAAGATCATCCTTTGTGTTCGACAAAATACGGCTTTAAACTGGTTTGTGACAAGTGAATTGACTTAATCGATTTGTGTTGATAATGACATTTAATTAATGACATTTTTTTCAGTTTTAGTTGAACTGTAAAAATGCAGGGTTTCACATAATTCATTTATGTTGACCCAACACAAATCGATTAAGTTAATTTAACGCTTTTAACAATTTGATGTGGATTAAACAGAAAAAAATGAGTTGTCCCAATGAAATCTCAAGCCGTGTTGTTTCAGCTCATTTTAAATAAGGAGTTTAGACTCTTAGTAGACTCTAAGCAGAAAAAAATCTGAAACTCACCATCTTCCTGAGGAGATCCAGAGAGATCCTGTGATGATGCTGAAGTTTGTGTTTGACCCAGCGGCAGCCCAGCACAGAGCTGAAACTGACCAACAGGAGCACATAGAACTGCGCAGCCGCAAACACCTTCATCCCGCTCTTGTAGATGCTTAAATGTGCTTATATGCTCGAAGCCACAGGTGGATCCGCAGATTCTGCTGGGTTTTCGCTGAAGCTCTGATTGTTGTTGTTGTCTGATGTTGGATGATTTCTTTTTTGCTCCTGCATTCTGTCCGCGTTTTATATGTCGGCATAGTTTTCACTTTCCAAGCGTACCTTTCAGCAGGTGCACAGTTGCGCAAGAGCTATTGTGGGGAAGTACAGCTAGACTTCCTAGACAATATAGCTACTGTACATCTCCTATATAGCCTACAAAAGTAAAATTATTTACTTTATATATTTTAGCAACCTAATATTAGTGTACAATAGTGGAGATACCATTTAAGGCAAAAACGGATGACACTTCACAACAAGGTCGCATTAATTAATGCTAGTTAATATATTTACTATTATTAATACAACACTTGTACAGCGTTTATTCATCGTAGTTCAACATTTACTAATAGTACAAACTCATGCTTGTTAACATTAGTTAATGTACTGTGAGTTAACGAACTATGAACAACTTCATTACCGTTAAATAATGTTAGCAAAGTTGTATTAATACTAAAATAAATTGTCCGCTGTTTGTTTGTTTGTAAATACATTAACTAACATTAACTAAAACAACCTTATTGTAAATGGTTCATTTTAATCATTAATTAAAATATTGCATGTCCACATTATGGACAGTTTATATTAATATTTAAATGAAAAAGAATAATGCAATAACAATGATGATGACGGTGGCTAAGAAAATAATTATAGGCATAATAATAACAAGAAGAAGAATTATTATTCTTAATGTTTTATTAGCATTATCATAATTGTTATTGTCATTATTCTTTATTTTATGTATAGCCTATAGCCTAATATTAGTTATAATGATTACAACAATAACAGAAATAGGACTAACGATAATAATAATAATAATAATAATAATAATAATAATAATAATAATAATAATTAGTAGTAGTAATAGTAGTAGTGGAATATTGTTGATTATTATTATTATTATTATTATTATTATAATTAATAATAATAATAAAGTAGTAGCAGGTTATTATTTCAAAAATAACATTCAGCTTTTTTTGAGAAACGTATTATAACATTAATGACATTACAATGGGCATTTAATGCATATATATATAGCATAGAGTTTATTTATTATTCTTTAAGTAATTTCTAGGTGATTTTCTGATCTAGTTTGTTTGTTTCACATTCCTGGTTTTAAAGAAAGGGCGTGTTTCTTTACGTGTGAGCGTCATCTTTGACTCTTACAGTGGGAAATGTGGGAAAGAAATTCTGAGCCCGCAGTGTGAAATCGAAAGCTTGTGACGTCACAGTGCGGTGACGACACATATGACATTTCATTTCATCATCGAATGCTCATTAATTATTATTCTACATTATTTATAATTACCACAACAATGCAATAAAACACTAAGACCGCTAGTCTAATGAGTTTTATTTTTTTTACATAAAAGTTTTTATAAAAGCCTAAAGCAATATTTTATATAGCTATTCGCAATAAGTAGACACGGCATGATGCAATGCGAGGCAAAAATATGATTATAATAATATGATTAAAATAATTATTACTATTTTTTTATAATAATAATAATTCTTATTTTTCATTCTTATTAATAATAATAAGCCTTTATTCTAATGGCACATAGTCTAAACAAAAATATCCCCTGTTAAATTTAAGTTTTTTTTATTGATTTTGATTTAGTTTCTTCAATGACTTATGCTTATCATTTTTATTGTTATATGTTCCTGTTCTCTGCGATAAAAATAAACAGAAGTTTAAGAAGAAAAACTACAAACGTACGGTAAATAAATAAACAAATAAACAAATAACCTAGCATTGAAAATCTTCCTGTATAAAGACAGCATTCAGTCTGCCTCTAGTCTTTCTTTTTAGGATTCAGTTATTTTCATTTATTTAGCCTTATTTAAACATGCAAAGCTACTTTTGAGGTTACTTTCTGAAATATTCCGCCTATTCTAAACTTTACAAAATAATTGCAAAATAAACATCATTTTATTATGCTTAATTTTCTTTTTTTTTATATACTTTTTAAATAAGTTGTTTTCTCTTTAGTTTAACTACTTTCTGCTTTGTAAAACTATGCTGGTTGTTGGTTGATGTAACTGTGGACACCCAGCCTTGTTGGTAAAATTCTAGATGAGATACAGCTGCTGATATATCAATATGGCATTTGTGACACTGTATAAAAATGATTATTATTTTTACACTGCTGTGAATTTGAGGGTATATTACTAGCAACAACCACAACATATCACACGACTGGCTGTAGGGATACAGCAGCGAATGGAAGTTAACGAGAATTATTTATTGTAATTTATTAATGTTTACGCCAACCCTTATCACAACCCTCGCGGTAATGAAAAAAACAGTAATTATACCGAATATTCTTCATGTTATTTATTAATTTACCCATTAAATAGTATTTTATTTGCGTCTATCCCAACCTTAAACTGTACCATAACAGTAATGTAAAAAGAGTAATTATACCGTAAATTCTTTGTTTTTTAATAAATTGCCCCTTAAATTGTATTTTATTAACGTCTACCCCAACTCTAACCCTCAAATTAATGTACAAATATTAATTATTGTTGTACTGTGTTACAAAAAAATATGTTATATTGATGTGAGTATCCGCAGCTGTGTCCCATTTAGACTTTACTCTGTGCTGATGGCTGTTCCCCGTCTCAGTACAATCAATGCTGCGCACAGTTTGCGCAATCGCACAGCTCGTCAACAGGAACACGGTGAACCTTGCGTTCATTTCCCATGCTGCATTTCGCGTCAGCTGATCTGATCACATCTGTACCTCCTTTGCGCTTTTGTTTTTCCTGGATCAGCAAACGAGTGACAGATATCACACGACTCGAGCTCATGTCGCTTCAGTAAGAGGAAAGAAAACACAAGAGCCACGATGAGCGCGTAGGAGTTCAGAGGAACCCGCGACACATCGACGCAGAACAGACATGGTGAGTGGAGTTCACTGGATTAACGATGTTTTCAATGGCTCTGGTGTTTCACAGAGGTAAAGTTGGTTTTATATTCGGATATTCAGACATTCTCCTTAATAATATAATTTCAGAAAAGTATTCTTTGCAAATTCTAAATAGGGAAATCATATAAGCAGCCAATGACTACCAAAGTACAGCATTGTTCACAGTCAATTAGATAGTGTTAATGCTGTGTTGAAGTCATACTTGCATGCTAATCCCGATCGAATATTCAAAGTAACATGGTAAACAATATAGAGACTTCTAAATGAACGAATGTGCGAATATAAAACCATCTTTACCTCTATCCAATGCCTCTGGTGTTTCACAGAGGTAAACTTGGTTTTATATTCGCACAGTCGTTCAATTTTTGAACAGCGACAACTTGTGATACGGTCCCTATATTCTTTAACACGCTAACTTTGAATGTTCTGTCTGAAATAGCATGCAAGGCTGACTTCAAAACAACATTAGCACTATTTCATTGACTTTAATTCATCTTAATGTTGTACTTTGATAGTTGTTGGCTCCTAATATGAATACTCCCTAAGAATGTGCAAACAATGGACGACTCACACCCAGCACACTACCTGTTGGAACTGTTACTGTCTGGTCGGCGCTACAGAGCACCAAGCACAAAAACAGCCAGACACAGGAAAAGTTTCTTTCCTCAGGCCATCTACCTCATGAACAGTTAAATATTCCCCTACTGTGCAATAAACGTGCAATACTTTCTCATACGCACTTGTACACAGCACCTTATAACCAGTATATTTACAGCATATCTGTACATACAACTTATCATCCAGATCTTTTTGACTAACTGCATATCTGTTTAATGTTTATTGCCTTTTCTTTTCTTGTATTTAATTTGGTGTTGTCACTCGTCACTTTATGTACACTGGAAGCTTCTGTTGCTAAAACAAATTCCTTGTGTGTGTGAAGCACACTTGGCAATAAAACTGATTCTGATACTTTTCTGAAGTTATATAATTAAGGAGAAAGTGTGAATGTGTGAATATAAAACCAACTTTAAGTTATCACAATGTTGTATAGAGGTAAAGTTGGTTTTATATTCGAATATTCAGACATTCTCCTTAATAATATAATAAAAAAAAAACATATTCTTTGCAAATTCTCAATGGTAAAATCATATAAGCAGCCAATGACTATCAAAGTATAACATTGTTCACAGTCAATTAGATAGTGTTAATGTTGTGTTGAAGTCATACTTGCATGCTAATTCCAATCGAATAATCAAAGTAACATGATAAACAATATAGAGACTTCTAAATGAACAAATGTGCGAATATAAAACCAACTTTACCTCTATCAATGTTGTTTTCTAATCAGACTGATTATAATGGACCTTTATAAGGTTTGTGTTTCAATTAAGGTGTTTATGTTTCTAACTCGTGGTAATGGCAAAAATCACAGGTTAGTCAGTATAAAAATGTTATAATGTTATTGGACAGGTTTTGGTGTTATTTTGTTCTGTCCTGAATTATATGTTGTCCCAAAGACTATATCCTACACCTTAACCTTATTAAAGCGATTTGGTTGTCCTGAGTCAAGTACATGTGTTATATCTTTAGTTGTAATAGAGGTAAAGTGAATTTTATGTTCGGATATTCAGACATTCTCCTTAGTATTCTTTGCGAATTCTAAACAGGGAAATCATATCAGCAGCCAATGACTATCAAAGTACAACATTGTTCACAGTCAATTAGATAGTGTTAATGTTGTGTTGAAGTCATACTTGTATGCTAATTCCGATCGAATATTCAAAGTAACATGATAAACAATATAGAGACTTCTAAATGAAAGTATGTGCGAATATAAAACCATCTTTAGTTGTATAATCCCAAAAGCTTAAATTAGGAAAATAATATTCTTACTCGATGTAATGTTTTTGTATACTTTGAGTTATTTGAAATTTATTTAAGATCTATGACAGACATTATTTGATGTGTGTTTTTGTTATTGAAATCAATATACTATATAGCAAATCAAATGATTATGAATATAAATTTGTTTTTAAATTAAAACTTTTAAGTATAAGGAAAGTTGTAAAAGAGTAGCCTTTATTAAGTCTCTTTAAGCTCAACAAATATTGAATTGTCTGCATTAACACAATGTAAAACCCAACAGTCAACTTTATCAAATGAAATGAGTGTAGTTAACTCAATTTACTGAAAGTTAATTCTGCTTATTTGAAAAGAGTTTTGAACTCAGTGTTGAAGGTAATGAGTTTATTAAATACCTCATCATTACTTCAACTTAACTGGAGTAAGTTCTCAGTACTTATATAGATTAGCTTTTTACTCAAATGGTTTGTTGCAATCTGTTTCCCCTAATGGTTTGAGTTGCCTTATCTTATTGCATTTTACAGTACTCCATTGGTTTGAGTTCTCTTCATTTATTGGGTTTTACTGTGCTCAAATTTATTTGAGTACTCAAATAGATTGACTGAAAGTTAAATCTGCTTATTTGAAAAGAGTTTTGAACTCAGCGTTGAAAGTAATGAGTTAATTAAATACCTACTCATTTAGGATTAATTTTTGAACTTAAATGGTTTGTTGCAATCTGTTTCCTCTATTGGTTTGAGTTACCTTAACTTTTTGGGTTTTACAGTGCAGTTATCTAAAATAAAACTTTAAGATTTCAAGTGTGCTACAAACATTTTAATCTAACGATGTAAGATATAGTTCAGCCAAAAATAA
>CAIGQZ010004081.1:5455479-5504290 GCA_903798205.1 Danio tinwini
GTAAGATATAGTTCAGCCAAAAATAAAAACGTACTCCCTTTACTCTCCCTAAAGTGGTTTCAAACATTTTAGATTTTTTTTTTTCTGTTGAACACAAAAGATAACCATTGACTTCCGTAGAAGGAAAATCCAATATTGTGGAAGTCAATGGATGCCAACAGTTTCCAAACATTTCTCAAAATATCTTCTTTTATGTTCAACATAAGAAAGTCAAACAGCTCAGTGATAAGTGAAGTGTAGGTAAATGCTGACAGAATTTTTTAGTTTTGGAGCAAATTTTCCTATAAGTCTTTATCAGTAAAACCACGTGTAAATGTCATGAATAAAAGGATGCTTAATTTAATGTGAAATAAAAATGTTGACTTTTGCATGTACTTCACTGACTTGTGACTGGAAATCCATCTGAAGAGGAAACTGGCTGGAATGAGTGTATCACTTCCACTATTTGACACTTAAACAAAGACTGTCAGTTAATCATACATGCATTTATTCTTCTGCTTATGTTTTTTATAGGTTTATTTAAATCTTAATTTGTTATGTAATCATGCAGGGATTTTAGCACCATTTATTTAACAACTTGCTTTGTTAATATGTAGACAGGTAAATCAGCAGGTTTTCATGTATAATTTGACAAAACCACTACAATAGCATGTCATCTACGTTTTAAAAAAGTGTCTCGGCTTATTGATTGGGAAGGGTTGAGACATGTTTTAACAAGTTCAAAATGTTGGTTAAAGAAAAGGTCAAATCTGATTAATTGAGCCGTCTAATGAAACAAAGATGGTGAACTGATTTGATTGATGCTCTCATTAACATATAGACAGTGATCAACAAACTATTTACAGCCTTCTGATCAGCTTGGAAGATCAAGCAAGAACCAGTGAGGTTTGGTTTTGGCCATCAATCAAGCGGAGCTTCTGTTTAGATTTACAGATTACAGACTACATTTAATCTCTTCAGCATATTGTGTCTCTTCAGAAGACGTAACATATTAATATGTCTGAGTTTTGAGTGAAAAGATTTTCCGTGGAGGTACAAAAATTTCTTGGATAGTAAAAACATGTTGTTTTCTGAAGATGAATAATGGACTATAAAAATGATTTGTGTGTTGTCATAATTACCCAACATTGGGTTTATATCAAATATAAAGAGAGTAGTCTTGTTGGTTTGGGAACACATGAGCGTGAGCAAGCGATGGCAGCATTTGAATTTTTACCCTTCAGTTAATCATTATTTATTTAATAAGACTTTATTATGAAGTGTTACCCATTTAAGAAGTAAAAGTGTAACTAAAGCCTCTATTTACTATTTAGATGTCAGACAAAACTCAATAATGAATATGTAAATACATGTAAATGTTTAGGTTTTTTTCACATTTGACCAGTTCAAGAGTAGCCAAGTACATATCTAATTGAATTGCATTTGTAGTGTAAATGCTCATAGTAAAATGCATTCAAAAAGCTGGAAAAGACCACGATCTAGCATCTACACACTAAAACAAGGTATTCATACTTTCGCTCATTGTCTGTGGGTGATCTTTAATGAAGAGCTGATATTTAGGGACAGCATTTCAAAGACACAAACTATTAGAAAGATCAGGGCTTTCCTGGAGGAGCAAACTGCGCAACTTCTATTCCAGACCCTTCTTCATTTCTAAGCTGGACGATTGCAACACTCTTCTGGCTGGACTTCCATCATGTGTAATCAAGCCCACTTGAAAACAAAAAATAGTTGGCATCACATCCGTTTTGTATTTGTTCATTATGATGTAATGTTTGCTCAATCAGCAGTGCTCGTGTGCAGTGTTGGGTGTGATTACTTACAAAGTATTTACTATAATTTAAATTACTTATTCGCTGAAAAAGTAAAGGGATTACTTTTTATTTTAAAGTAATTTAAATATAGTTCCTTATACTTGTGTTAAATATTGAACATATTCAGCAGTTTTATCAGAGAAGCAGTGAAATTCTTGTCTTGTTATGCTATGGTCTTGCTTTATTCACAAATATACATTTAACTGTAACTCTAAACAGAAGCTCCGCCTGATTGATGGCCAAAACCAAACCTTACTGGTTCTTGCTTGATTTTCCAAGCAGATCAGAAAGCTGTAAATATATGCTATTGTTTCTTGTTATGATTGTTTCATATTTTGCTGAATAGTTGGATTTTTGATAATTAAGTACAGAAAGTTGAAAAACTGCACATGCTTAAGAATCAGTGTGCAATATTTACCCATTTATAGGTATTGGTTTAACAATATTAAGTGTTAGTGTTTATTCAATATAACTAAAAGCTTCTGTGTACAATAATTAAAAGTTTAATTTCTATTGGCTATTCATAAAGATTTATATGGCTTTTAGTACTGAGTACAGAATTACTTATTGAATAGTTAAGTTACATTTCAGAGAAAGTAATCTGCAAAGCATTTTTAAATACAGCATTAATGACCAATCACTGCGATTTATTGAGAACTGAATTATTAAGTAAGTTACCTAACGCTGTTTGTGTGTTACACTGAGTGCTCCCTCTAAAGTGAATTAGAGCATGATGAAATGAGAGGGAAGAGCCTTGATGAAATCTGAACCATAGACTGTAAAACACAAGTGTTCTTCTTTGGTTTGTCTTGGTTTACTGCTTGTGATCAAATCTCTGAAAGCAGACCTTAATATCAAGACCAAGCACAAGCATTTAACCATTGTGTGCTGTTTTGGATGTTTTCATCCACTCTTTTGAGTTTTAGTTTGGCCACAACTTTCTCTGTTTCAGCAGATGCAAAGATTTTTGGTGACAAATCTTATTTTGAAACATATTTTGGGAAAATTTGAAAACTTAAGAAATTCAACATAGCACTCTGTGCAAATTTACTACCCTTTCATTATGTCCGTGGCAGTTTTTGCCTCATTGACTTCCATTATAATGACGTTTTGTCTTTGTGGGAGAGATCTTTGGCACTTATCTTGATATGTCAGAAAATCTAAATAAGCCGCTCAGCACACAGTAAACATAGTAAGTATGTTTATGCACTCTCTATAATCTTCTGATTTACTCCATAGAACTCCATCTAAAAGTAAGTTTTTTGCACAGACCTATCCTAAAGAATTATTGCTGCCAACTGATGATCAACAATAAAAATGACGCATTTTACCTCTTCCCAACAGGGAAACCAGTAAAAAAAAAGAATGCATGATAATATGCTGCCAGGACTTTGCAATTAAAAAACGTAATTGGGGCAAAAACAACCATACCGATAATGAAAAAGTAGTCAATGTGAACAGTACACAAGGGTACACAAAATCCTTTTTTTGATTTATTTTGTTTGTGTTCTGAGGGAAAGTTATACCTCTATGTACAAATTTGTGAAAAAGCCTGTGTTTTCATTCATCACGTATTGTACTTTGGGTTGCATCAAAAGCACTCTTTTGACCAAATCAAGAAAAAGTTATAGATTTTGAAACTTCTGAAATTTGAAAGTAATATGCAATGGGAATATTACAGTGTTTAGACACTACATGAATTACACTCACTGGAACAAAATGTTGCAACTTTCCTGATTTCCTCTATTTGGATTTGTCTGTTTTGCAGTGTGTGAAGTGGGAATAATCGGAGCTAGAGGAGCCATGCTGGCCACCCAAACACCTGAGAGCGACTCAGATGCTAAAGATGTTAAACAGGTTTGTTACTTCCTCATCTTTTTTTATTTTGATTTAGGAACATTACAGGGTCATTGATGGCAACTCGTAAAAGCTTGCTGAGCAGGTTCTAGCTAGAGCTCATTTCTCTTACGGTAGGCTAGATCTGTTCAAGGAATATTTCAGTAAATTTTAATTGAAGTTTGGTGTCATTTAATGAAAGTTACAGCTTATTAGGGCTTATTAGAGATAAGCAAATATTTAATAATACACTACACAGTAGAGTTACAGTCAGTTATTCGCCCTCCTGTGAATTTTCTCTTCACATTTAAATGTTTTCCAGATGATGTTTGACAGAGCCAGGAAATTTTCACTAGTATTTCCTAAAGTATTTTTTTCTGGAGAAAGTCTTATTTGTTTTATTTCAGCTAGAATAAAAGCAGTCTTAAATTTTATTTAGAACTATTTAAAGGTCAATATTATTAGCTCCCTTAAGCAATATTTTTTTTCAATTATCTACAGAACAGACCATTATCCTAGTTAAGCCTTTAAATGGAACTTTAATGCTAAATACTAGTATCTTGAAAAATGTCTAGTAAAATCTTATGTACTGTCATCATAGCAACGATACAATAAATTATTAGAAAATAATATTGAAACTATTATAAAGTTATTAAACATATTATCTTTATAAATGTGTTGAAAATAAATCTTCTTTCCGTTAAACAAAATTGGGGAGTGAATTCAGGAGGGCTACAAATTCTGACTTCAACTGCATATCGTAATAATGAACATGCACAATATTGATGTTATGGGACCTTCAAAATACTGTGAATAATTATATTTTATTAATGCTTTTAAAGAAAATTCTCATTGTATTTGCAGTGGTGTTCATAACAGTGCCACATAATTGGAGACTGTGTTTGCTTAATAGTTTAAACATGAATATTTTCACATTAATCAGGCCTATTCATTCATTCAATCATTCATTTTCTTTTTGGCTTAGTACTTTAGATTAGATTAGATTCAACTTTATTGTCATCACACATGTAGAAGTACAAGGAAACGAAATGCAGTTTAGGTCTAACCAGGAGTGCAATAGCGGCAAGTGCAGGATAGAGGTATAAGTTATAAAGTGCAGTTATAGAAGAACTATGGTGATATTTACAATTGGATGCACTATGAACATTATATACAGGTTGTGTTAGCTATGAACAGAGATTTACAATAGATGGGTATATGTACAGGTTGCTATTAATAATCAGAAGTGTGCAGATAGATAAACAATTACAAATGTATATGTACAGTGTGTGTGTACATAATTACAAATGTGCAGTGGGTATGTACAGTTCAAATAAATGTAGTATCTGGGGTCGCCAACTTATCCATTATAGGTTGCCCTTCCAGCTGCAACCCATCACTGGGAAACACCCATACACTCATTCACACACATACACTATAGCCATTTTGTTTGCCCTATTTTGTTTGCCCAATTCACCTGTAGCGCATGTCTTTGGACTTGTGGGGGAAACCTGAGCACCCGGAGGAAACCCATGTGGACACGGTGAGAACATGCAAACTCCACACAGAAATGCCTACTCACCCAGCTCGAACCAGTGACCCTCTTGCTGTGAGGCAACAGCACTACCCACTGCGCTGCCAATCAGGCCTATGAATCAAGCTGAAATATTGATTGAACATACTGCAACCTTTTATATGTACATAAAAGCTTTTATCAATCTTAGGTGATGCTAATGCCTAATAACGCATTTAAATCATAGTCATAAACTGATTTCACTTTGTAAAAGTTTTATTAATTGGAGTTAGTAGCTATCTTTAACTAATATTGACATCGTGACTAGAATACATCTGGCTTTTACTTGCTGTTTATTTTAATCTCTTTACTTTTCGCTATAGAGACTTTATTGTAAAGTGTTACTTAATGTACTTCATAATGCTTTTGAAATTTAATTAGTTTGAAGCATTTGTTTACGGCGACACAGTGGCTCAGTGGTTAGCACTGTGGCCTCACAGCAAGACGGTCACCAGTTGGCATTTCTGTGTGGAGTTTGCATTTTCTCCCCTTGTTGGCGTGGGTGTCCTCTAGGTGCTCTGGTTTCCCCCACAGTCCAAACACAATGGCTATAGGTGAATTAAATAAACTAATTTGGCCTTAGTGTATGAGTGTGAATAAGAATGTATGGGAGTTTCCCAGTACTGGGTTGCAGCTCTCCGCAGTGTAAAACATATGCTGGATAAGTTGGCGGTTCATTCCACTGTGGCTACCCCTGATGAATAAAGGGACTAAGCTGAAGGAAAATGAGTGAATGAATGAATGAACATTTGTTTACCCTGAAGATGCACATACAATAAAACAACACACCAAGTTTTTTTGTGTTATTATAACTGGTAAAGTAATTTTTTTTTAAAGCTTAGGTCAACATTGTAATAATACATACCATGATAAAAGCTTCGATTGATTGCAGCAAGACATTGTGAGACCAACAGAAGCCTGTAAGGAATTTGACGCTATTACTTTTATGCAAATGAGTTGAAAAGATAGCACAGTTTGCATGTTGTCTTAAAGCTGTCAGACCACACATACAGAATGGAAACCAGACAACTTTTGCATTCATTTGAGAAGTGTCTGCACAAGAGATATACTTTTCTCTCTGGCTATTTCCTCTTTATATGCTTAAGACCTGCTGTTAACAGCAATCCTGTAGTACTTTATTTTTTTAAAAATCGTGTAAAGAACTGAAGCAAGACAAAAGGCTATGTGAATGAAACTCTTTGGGTTAGGAAAAAACAGACACCGTTTTAATTTACTAGAACTTCTATGTTAAGCTGTTTTGACACAATCTACATTGTAAAAAGCGCTGTAGAAATAAAGATAAATTGAATTGAACTGAAAAGTAGCTGCATTTACACTACAAGGATACATAATGCAATAATTCTGTATTTGGACACTTCTGTTGTTGTTTTTTTTTTTTTTTTTAATCTGCCTAAATTCACTTAAATTAACCATCTATGCACTTAATTTTGAATTCATTCTTTAAATGCTATAAGAGACTCAAAATATATGTTAACACATTATTAGATGATTAGTTATACGGTTTTTGGACATCAACTTTCGCTTTCTATCCGCTGTGGTTAGCGTTTTTTCCAAAGTTACCACTCACTCAGCATTTTATCTGGCCTCAATTTTGTTGATGGAAATTAGTTTTTAAGGTAATAATGGTACAAAAAGTCATTTCGATGTTTGATTATCAGCTCCAATGTACAGACCCAATATACTTGTACACTTGCGTCTACTTCCTCGAACATTTACAACATAATTACATACATCCTTACAACATTTCATCCTCAAAAAAGAAGATAAAAGCAGCAAAATGAACTAATAGTTAATAAATTATTAGGTTTTTAGACTATAAGCTCTTAACTTATAGGTTACCCTTTATATATAAATATAAATATCCGTTTATATATATATATTTATTTAGTTATCTATTCTATTCTTAACTTATTATTATTATTTTTTTATATTTTATTTTATTTATTTAGGCTTACAAATAAAAAATATTTTTATTTGTCTAATAAATCAGTTTGTTATTGTAAAGAAATCTTAACTCATTTGCTATTTCCCCACATTTTCCACATTTATTATTTTTGTTTTATTTGTATATTATTTGTTTAAGCTTGTTTAATATTTAATTCTTATTTATTTAGTAAATCAGTTTATATTATTGTGAAGAAATCAGAATTCATTGGCTTTTTCATCACATTTTTTCACATACAGTTGAAGTCAGAATTATTAAACCCTCTGAATTATTAGCCCCCCTGTTTATTTTTTTCCCCAATTTCTGTTTATCGGAGAGAAGATTCTTTCAACACATTTCTAAACATAATAGATTTAATAACTCATTTCTAATAACTGATTTATTTTATATTTGCCATGATGACAGTAAATAACATTTTACTAGATATTTTCCAGACACTTCTATACAGCTTAAAGGGACATTTAAAGGCTAAACTAGGTTAATTAGGCAAGTTATTGTATAATTGTGGATCTTATACAATTATTTGATCTGAAAACTCGAAGCAAATGTGATCATTTCAGCTTTAACTTCAAGGTCTGAAGATCATATATTATGTGTATTCTGAACTGGACTGAAAAGTGAACACTCTTCTGTGCAGTTTGTGCTTCTTATACATGCACAACTAGATCTAATCGTGGTCAGAGTTTCCTCATTCGTCATAGATTTTGTGCTTATCATGATCAACCCTTAAACACACACTCAGTGGTTTGGTTTGTAGTCGTCTTGGGCTAATTTCTTCATGACTGCCGGGGTTTACATGTCATTTGACTTATTCAAAAACGTTGCCATGCTGAATTTCCAGCTCTTTAATTTGTCAATGCTTTGGCTCATGCACAAGTCAGTCAGCTGACATCAGGTGACGGTCTGTCTGTAGGTATTGCTCACATTCACATGGCAGAGCTCAAAACATGTCCGTTCTGCTCTCTTGTTTCAGATCCTCAATAGGGCGGCACCATGCTTACTCCACTGCTTCTGTCAAGTTGTATTTTTGTAGATTCAATCCGTTGGCCTAAATGTCATGATCATACATCAATCATATAGTCAATTTTTAAATTACAATCCTATATACTGTAGTCATGTTGTGTTTTATTGTTATACACGGTTGGATATAAAGTGTAATGAAATTCTCGGTGCTACATAAATAAACATTAATATGACCAACATGGGATGTAAAAGAAATCACAAACCTATACATGGCTAACATTCTGTAATCTAACTGTACATATTCTATAAAGAGTTAACACATAATCTAGTACTTTATGTGATACAGTACAACATTGTGCAAGATATTGAACAAAAGAGGTATTTAAGGTTCTATTATTGATTTTGACTCGGTTGAAATGGAGTCAGCTTGCTGTATCATTGAATCAATAACTATTAGCTATTCCTAGTGTTTCCACTAGGGATGGGTGATGTGGACTTCATAATACATCACATTATTTTCTGGTAAATGCACTGTATGCTTTACACAAAGCTGTACTGTGCTTGTGTCCAAATGAAATTCCATTTGAAATATTAATAATGTTAAAAAAAGGGGAAATACAACTATGTTTCAGCTGTGTTTTACATTAATTTCATGACATTAGTATAAACTTATTTAGTGGAAAAGTAGTATTGTTTCTATTTTTTGTTTTTGTTTTTTAACTCCCAAAATAGTGTTGTCTGATGTAATATCTCTTTCATTCATACTGGACACTAGAGGGCGCACTTGCACAAAAACTTCACATATGCATTACAGAAGTAAAGATGTCAAATTCCCCTGTAGTCCAAAGGAATTTATTTGTTCAAGGTGAAGTGCTGATCTTAAAGGCTGAAGGTATTTCCAGACTTGTGTACCCTGCACTGTCCCTTTATGTCGATTCTAAGGGCGCACTCACATTATGCTATCCGAACCGTGCCCAGGCGTGTTTCCCTGTTCGTTTGAGTGCTCTGAAGTTCACTTGGGTTCAGGTACGGTACGCTTGTAGTATGAGTGCAAACTGCGCCTGAGCCTGAAACTGAAGACTAGACATGACTTTTAAGGGACTGCTTCATATGGATTTCTTAATCATTCTTACTGTTAAATGAACTCAAACTGTTGTAGTTTATTAATCGCACAAACCCCTCGCTGCACGACAGCTGCACCTTCAGCAAACCTCCTAATACGATGACTTTTATGATAATTTATGAGGGTCAAAAGTGGATGATATGTTCGTCGAAATATTTGACTGCGTGTCACTGCATCCCAAACGACTAAAACAATGCAACTAAAGAAATCTCCACTGTGCTGAGCGAGAGCGCTTCTCTTCTGTTAAACTGAACAGCCCATCATCAGTGACATAAGTGTGCTCTGGCTCGGATGCAATGTAAGTGCAGGCCATCAGGGGAGACGGAAGGGGGACAAGCGTGTTTCGGCACGGTTCAAGGCAACAGTACAAAGTGTGAGTATGGCCTAAGATCAGGGCTTTACATTAACGCCCGCCAAATGCGGGTAGATTTCAGCTCTGGCGGGTTAGACAGACACCTCCACTAGCCACTTTGACTGGTTGGAAATCATTTTTGAATTGTAGTTTTCTTAAAAGCAGGATTCGACAATAAGGATGGCCCAATATTCATGCAAATGCGATCTTAGAATCGAGAATCAGCATGACTGACAAATATAATCGTGTTCCTGCAGACAAAAAAAAAGCAGATTGATTACCGAATGAGAGGATAATCACTCGCGCCAACAGCTGGTGTGATGCGCATGACTGTTTAAAACACGTGCGTGCTCCCGTTTCCTTGCTTGAAAGAACTGTGTCTGGAAAAGCAACTGGTGTGATCGGTTCTCTTTCAAATAGACTAGACAAAAAGTTGTTCATGCACCCACAGTCCTGCTGCTTTCAAGAGCTTCAGATTGGTCTTGTAAGCAGCACCGGATTCTTTCGCTTTAACCATTGTTTAAACAGGATATAGGATATTAACTTTGCATTTATGTGTAGTTAACTGGTGTTAACTATTTTTTTTGTTTGTTTTGTAAGAAATGTTTTGTTAAATAAAATGTATAATATACAGCTATATTTTGCTTGATTTGACACATTATTTAAAATTTGTGGCTAACAAATAGTTATTTATTTATGTTTAGTGTGGTTAGAAATAAATTTGGTAAATACTTTAAGCTCTGAAAAGTCCTGTGAAATAAAAACTAATTGTAATTCAACATTATGAAACCATGACCCATGTGCTCATGCTCACTGAGCACGCTCATACACAACATACACAAAAAGTAAAATGAATTAGAAGGCATGTGGACATTCAACAAAATCTAAATCAAGTGATTTTAGCATGTCAAATGCATGCATAAAAAATATATTTTCCCAACATCAAAATTGTGGCTAGTGAAAATAGCGAGTGGCTAGTAATGTTGGAAAACTACTAGCCACTCTGGCTGGTGATCAAAAAAGTTAATGTCAACCCCTGCCTAAGATGTGTACCACAATTGACAAAGTTTTATTTAAATTTCTTCGGAGAGGCAAAACAGAGTGTGTTCAAAGAAAAGCAGTAATTAGGAATATATCAGAAGGAGGATTAAATGCATTAGATTTTGAAACTATTGGATCAACTATTGGATCAAGAATTGTCTTTGTAACAATAATTCCTAATGGTTCTTTATCCCTAATTATATCTTTGATAAATGTGGTGGCCTCCACTTTTTTTACTGTCTTGTGATTTTAAGTGTTCTAAACTTCCTATGAAGATGTCCAATTTTTGTAAACAAGCCTTGAACACGTGGAAACTGATTTATAAGTACCCCCCCCCCCCACTCATGTATTATTTGAAACAATCAGTATATTTGATTCAAAAACAAGTCCATATTTTGGAATGATTGTTAAAAAAGGATAAATTTTGTTGCAGATGGGATTTATATAACTACAGCGAATTTATTAACACTTTTGGTTTAAAAATGACTTTGAATACAAAAAAATATTCATTGCATCTCCCCAAAATTACTTCACCTTATTAAAACTGCAAGGATATATAACCATGTACCTGGTTCTCTTCCAGAGATTACTATTAAGGGCCTTTCTATCATAGATAAAATATTTAACAACAATTATATCAGGAAAATCCTAACTGCAGATAAAAGTGTTCTTCCAATAGCAATGGTTAAATGGAAACAAGCGTTCTCTTTATTTCCTTTTTTGTGATTCCCTAACTTCTATACAGAGTAATCCCAAGGTTCTTAAAAATACTTAAATACCTGCTTAATTTTTGTTGTTAACTCCCTTGTATACTGTTTTATGTATAATTCTGTACTCCCCTGTTTAATCAATAAAAAAATCCCCTGTAACTGAGGAAAAAGAAGATAGAAACAATATAAACAGGTCACAATATATTGTTTGAGCCTCGATATTGCAATCTACACATCCGCAATGGTCACTTCGCAAGATATGCAATGTTCAGTCTGAATTATAACTGACCAGGAGCTCAGAATTGTATTTAATTACTGTATTTATATGGAATTTATACCATTTATGCAACAACAAAAAAACAATCATCAAATATTTACATTTCAAAGCGAAAACAATATTTTTTACTGACCTCACTGGCAGATAATTTTGCTTGTTGTAAGGAAAAACTCTTAATTTTGTCTGAAGTCAAAAATAAAACAATATTTTTGATCTAAGAATTTTTAGATATTTCAATGCAATCTCACGGCAATTCGTAACTTTTTGATTTAGTGGCTAATTAGTATGAATTCGTATGATCTAATTTGTACCGTTTAATACGATTTGCTCATCACCCATTGACTGTTGGGTTTAGGGGCAGGGTTGGGTGCCACGCCTCCTTTTAAAATGCTACATTTTCATACGGCTGAACTCGTATGAATTCGTACGAATTAGCCACTAAACTGACAAAAGGTAAAATACTTGCGTTTTCTTGTGCAATCAGGCTGGATATTTGCACTAAAAACGAGACAAAGTCAGAAAACTATTTTTTTGCATTGTGATTTTTATTATTTTTGTACCTGAATACTGTTAGACTTCCCAGAAAACCGTCAAATAGTGCTATTCAATCTATCTTGTGCAACTGTATTCATGTCGCAATATTAATCACAGAAAATAAAATATTGCAATATCAAATTTGACCAATATCGTGCAACCCAAATTTGAAGTCAATATTTAAGTTAAATATGTTTATTACTTACAGCTGTGTTACTTACATTCTCCTGTCAATTTTAAAGCACTGCTTTTATAGATGTCTTTTTCTTCGACATCTAGTCTGAGAAAGAAACGTATCTAAACAATAAATAATAAAAAAATAATAATAATGTAATCTATTACATCTGTAAGAGTCAGATCACGGTTTACATCACCTTCACTTCATCAATCCTATAATCAAATCTCTAATATACACTGAATATTAAATCAAGCAGTGTTAACCTCTCTGTTCCCTGCAAACATACACGGTAACACTTTATTTTGATGGTCCATTTGAGTATTAGTAGACTGTCTGCTTAATATCTCTTAATACTGCTTCTTTAACAGACTAACCCTAACTGACAATAAGAAACTTTGCAAGTACATGTCAACTTGCATAACCCTAACCCCAACCTGACACTCTACTTATAATGTAATGAGAATTAGTTGGCATGTAGATGCAATGTAACTTCAATTCCACAAAGGGACCGTCAAAATAAAGCCACATACACTTTTGGACTGCCCTATTTTTAGTGTTATCTTTAGTGTTAGACTTTAAAGGAAATATTTTTAAATGTGAATCCTGAATGTAAACGTTTTTGATTGTATTGTTTATTACTGTTGATGTCTTTTGTTTTCATTCATTCATTTTCTTTTCAGCTTAGTCCCTTTATTAATCTGGGGTCGCCACAGCAGAATGAACCGACAACTTATGCAGCATTTGTTTTACGCAGCAGATGCCCTTCCAGCCGCAACCAATCTTTGGGAAACATCCATGCACACACATTCACACTCATACACTACAGACAATTTAGCCTACCCAATTCACCTGTACCGCATGTCTTTGGGGGAAACCGGAGCACCCGGAGGAAACCCACGTGAACGCAGGGAGAACATGCAAACGCCACACAGAAACGCCAACTGACCCAGCCGAGGCTCGAACCAGCGACCTTCTTGCTGTGAGGCAACAGCACTACCTACTGCGCCACTGCATCGCCATGTTTTTTTTTATTATTATAGAAAAGTGACATTTATAAAATGTTGTAAATTTGATCTGGTTTTGCAATGAAATGTCTAGAGAAGCTGATATGGCAATAAATTCAAAACTCTCTTTCTCTGTTTCCTGCAGTGGATCAAGGGCAAGATCGCACATACATTAAAAGCCCTGCAGAAGCGCTACATCACCACAGACACGGCGGTCACCAGTGAGGATTTGGAAGCAAACCTGCTGTGCTGTGCTTTGGAGGCCGTTTTCATCCATGGAATCAAGAGCAAGTTCATCCGATCTGATGGAGGTCAAGTGCGCAAAGGAGGATCTCGTGGCACGCTTCCTCAGCCGGTCTTCTGGAATCTGTTGAAGACCGTCACCCACAGGTGGGGTCAGAGACGAGACTGCATAAATCAGTTTTAATGGTCTGCATAATAAGTAGTGGCGTAACAGATCACAAATCTCACGGTTCGGATCACACTATGTTTTTTTAGTCACCGATCGGACCATTTTTCGGATCAGCAAAAATGTTATTTGCTTTTCATTTATACAAAAATAATACTGCAAAAAGCATTGATTTTAACAAACAGAACTTAGAACCTGTAATTTTATTAAAAATGAAAATCAAGAAAGAACCAGCTGAAAAAAAGGAAAATGCTCAATACAAAAAAATATCTTTGCCACTGTTGTTGATAATGCTAAATACAGAAATCTAACATCTTGTACAACATAACATTCATTAAATTATTAATTAAATAATACATTTTGCCACCCACTGGTTACACGAAGTAATTGCTACAACATTCACCAGCGACTTAAACTGTGATTTTACGCTTTACCATAAACATCAGGGTTTATATCTGAAGTACAAACTGTTCTCTCAGTACTTCTGTGTTATTTAATTGTTTGTAACTCACTGAAAAAGTGTAAAAACTAAATCACTCTCTCTTAAACGCAGATTTGAATGCAGCACTTTGAGGGATTAATAAACAATCAAATGATTATCATTTATCATTCATGTTGCGCAGGTTTGAATTGAGATCACAATCTTTAAATGTTTAATTATGCAGCTTTACACTGAATGCATTAATGCAGGCTAAACAAACAGTGACAGAAAACACATTTAATTAATAACCTAAGAAAGCAATTAGGTCCCACCACAACTTTTTCCCTGTAAAAATATTATGATGACTGAAGCAAAAATGCTTTCATGCACTTGATTTGAATGACGCAGGAGGCGATCTCTCTGCATTTGTTATAAACATAGGATTAACCAAGTTCAAAAAAAGTTATTAATCTGCAGGTCACGTGCGTTTCAAACTGTGGGTTGTGATCCGTTCCACCCCTAATGATAAGATTATTTGCACTGTTTACTGGACATATTGTGCAATTCTGAGTGTGCTTCACACTAAGGCTGCACAATATATCGTTTCAGCATCAATATCGCAATGTGTGTGTCCACAACATTCACATTGCAGGATATGCAATGTTGAGTTGGGATTATAGTGGATCAACAATTGAGAATGCATGAGATTTGTGGAGTCGTTGCAAAGTATAACCATAACAGACTGAAACTTTAACTTTCTGTAACTTTATTGAAGAATAATTTTACTGAATTATTAATATAATGAAATTGAGTTATATTAATATAAAGAATTAATGACTTAACAGTTTTATTTTACATTTAAATATTCATGTTCTGTACCTGAATACTGTTTGACTTTCTGGAAGCACTGTTTATTTAACTTTTTTGATCTATTGTAATTATTCTTGCTTGCAATTTGTTTATTATTTTATAGATGATTCACACCCTTACAAAATCACCCCTATTAATCTAAATTAATGGTCCCCCCCCCCAAAAAAAATGGTATTAATTGAAATTGTATTCATATCATAATATATACCACAGAAAAACAAATATTGTCTAATGGAGGCCAGCTAATGACAGATGCTAGAAACCTTTGTCTTTAGCCTCCTTGTTAGAGCAACCGACTTCCATGCAAAGAGTCGCCGGTTCAATCGCAGCTCAGAGCGGGTGGAGTGGTGTAGGAAAGGTGGTGGTTGCATTGGTGCCGTGACCCGAATGGGAGTTCCTCTGATCTCTAAAAGGTGCTCTAGCGACAGACACTGGAGGCCATGGTCTTTAGCCTCCTTGTTAGAGCAGCCGACTCCCATGCGAAGAGTCACCGGTTCGATCCCAGCTTGGAGTGGGTTGAGTGGTCTAGGACTGGTGGGGGTTACAATTGAAATATCAGATTTTTACAATATCGTGCAGCCCTACTTCACACTGGGGAGTGGTCTTGACAAACCACCAATACACATAGACCATAGCAATCTATGTCATGGTGAGTTGCGTTCGGCCATTTTTGTATTCAAATGTAGAAGGGCACAATGTAAACCAATGCAAATCACAACAGACAAAGGCGACCATTTTATAGTAATATCTTTGGAAAAACATCTTACACATACTCAGAATAAAATGTACTAACACATAGTGGCTTAGTATTATTTAGTATAGAGAGCACAGAATTATTCATGAGCCTTATGGATTATAATATACTGCCGCTCGTTCTGAAATCATTCATTCACTTATACACTTTTTTTTATACTTCAGAATAATTTTAACCTCAAAAGTCTTTGCAGATGATCAGCCTGTCACCAGTTTGGAAACAGAGAGACATGCCTGGAGACTCTGTGAGGGTTTTGACAAGCCTGTAGGATTAGTTCAATCATGTGCTTTAGTAATTTGCTCCAAAGCCTATAGGCAACAGTCAAGTGACACTCATTCACTCGGTTCTCTAAAGCCCTTGACTCACGTTTGGAGTGCAGTTCAGCTTAATAAAGCCAGTTTTTATGCTATTTACTGAGCGTTGAGTCAAAGAGGAAGTCAGTTGACAATGACACAGTTTCTTATTTATACTTCAGTTTAGTGTGGGGAATGGGTGGCATTATGATGCACATCACATTGCAAACCTTTACATCTATAAAATCTCCATTTAAGTGCAGTTCATTTAAACTCATTAAAGCAGCTACAAGAGTGAGGCCAATTTTCACTTTAGATAAACTTTTGTTTCACTAAACCATAAACACATTTTATCAAGATCTCAGATTTTAGAAACTATTTTCACAGAAACGTGCCAAAACTATTATGAAGATCACCTCAGCTGTTGATTGTGTGCTTTATATATTTTTTGCACTATTTTACAGTGCTAAATGCTACCAATGTGAGTTTGAACACCACATATGTGAATTTCATTGGCATACTGAAAGCAGAAGCAGATAGTTAACCACAGATCTTAAATGAAATAATTAGCAAAAGGTTTAAAAGTGAAAGTCAGAACTGTGACTCAGGCCTAATCCCAACTCTACACTTTAGCCCTTCCCTTTATTCCTACCCCTCATTTTGCGTGTTCACGTGAAGGGGTAGGGGTGTCCCAATTTTCTTTGGCTTAAAGGTGTAGGTCTAAGGGGAAGGGCTAGATAACCCTCGAAACTGAGATTTTTCAGGACCACACTTGAAACCAAGGGGTAAGAAAATTTCCCAGAATACATTATCTACAACGACAGCATGGCTGCACACGGGAGTCAGGAAATTCACAAATCAGTATTTTTCTTCATTATTATAAATTTTTACAACAAACAAACACATGTTTTAATACATTCATAACGGCATTCATGTTTTAAAGACATGCTTTAAAAAAAAAAAAAAAAGCTGAAATAGAAACTCCTGTATAGCAGTCCCACAACATTCAATGACACTCGAATACCCTGTCAGAAAAGTAGTGTCTGGGAATGAGCTTTTAAAAGTGTCTAGTATAATGTTAATGTTGTTTTTGTGTGTTTACATAGATAAATATGGCCACAGTCTAAATGCACAGCACAGTTACAATCTTATTGCCGCGTTATATCATTATGATAACATGATATTGCTGCCTTCAATGATTTCCTGAAGATAAATACCAAAAAACACAACTGGAATAGCTACAGCAGTCGCGATCGTCGATCTCATATGAAGCAAAAGATTGCGATAACAATGCAACAAGTTAAGCACAACAGTGTCAACAATCTTTCAACAAGACAACCAAGCAGGAGAGAGACCACACTCTGGAAGCAAGCATCAGAGAGAGAGAGAGAGAGAGAGAACAGAAACCAAGTGATGGGTTGCAGGTGAAAGGGCATCCGCTGCATAAAACATGCTTTATAAGTTGGCGGTTCATTCTGCTGTGGCGACCCCAGATTAATAAGCAGGGACTAAGCTGAAAAGAAAATGAATGAATGAACTTTATTTCTAAAGCGTTTCCTATATTACCTTATAATTCTTTTGCAATTTATTTTAGTTTACACTGAACATGTATACAACAAAAGAATGCACTAAGTACACTAACACATACACTAATGCACTAACTTTTTTTGTTATATCTTTTAAAGAAACCTTTTTTTGCAGCTCGGGTCAGTATTGTGTTAACATGGTATACTAGGGCTAGGTGATCAATCCAATTGAAATCACAAACGCGATTGAGCAAAGCTGTGATTGTGGTCTTTTGTATTAAATCTCCTCCAAAGGCCAAAGAGCGCTCTCACAGAAGCCCACAACCTATCCAAATACACACAAAGAGACCTAGGAAATCCCCTACAGAAGATAGCAGTTGCTCAATAAAGAGAAGATTTAACTGCTTTCATTGATTTAGACTAATAAATGACTATAGAATCATCTTAGAGGAAGATTTATTTCAAACACTTGACTGTGATTATATAGTGAGTTTGGAGTAAAAACATGCTGTTGTTATATGTTATAATTTCACGTGCAGCTTTTACTATAGCTGTAGTTTGTTGAGAAGTGACGCAAACAGCTCTCATTTAAGCAGAATGATTATCTCAACGTCCTATTGACATATTGATTTTTTTTGCGTAGCTTATCAGTGAACTACAGCTCTGTGTAGAAAACTCTGAAGCATCTAAATGCACATGCTGGAGGTTTACTAGAACTGGTTTTACTGATTGTTAGGCATGTCTAAATTACGGAGTAATCTCTGACTTGTATGACCTTTTTATGTTACTGACCCCTCTGTAGAGAAGCATTATAAACTCTGTTCGTAACACTGATAAAATACTCATGAAACTCACCTCAATTAAATGGCCCATTCCTTCCTTTTACCATGATAAAAGCTTCACAATCAAAGCCTACAATCAAGTCTTTTTCTCCTTTAGGGATGTAGTTCAAGAGCTGGAACGTCTAAGCTTCATTAACACGGATGTGGGCCGCTGCAGAGCATGGGTCCGGCTGGCACTGAACGATGGGCTTCTGGAGTGTTACCTGACCTCGCTGCTTCGTGAAAATTCCAAAATGAGCTCGTACTACCAGCCTGGGGCTCTTCTGCTGGACCCGGAGGACCGAGAGGTTCTGCTCACCCTCCTGCAGGGCTTGGCCTCGCTGACCTTCCACCTCTCTTATAAATCTGCTGTGCTCAATGAATGGACCAACACCCCACTGGTCCTCGCAGGTCTTTGCCCTCCAATGCCTGCCGACGAGCAGCATCTGGGCCCCAAACGCAAGGAGTCCTGGGATACAGTGTCTCAGTCGTCCGGTGGCTCTGGAGGTTCAGATTGGGCTTCTGAATCGCTCCAGAGGGAGGCGAGGAGAGATCAGATTAATGGCTGTGATCCCAGCACCCCTCTTACCTCCTCAAACTTGAGTCTGGACACAGTGTCAGGGTCTTCACATCTGTCCTCCAGCCTGAGCTCTGACAGTCTGCTGCAGGGCCAGGAGCTCAGGAGCCCAGAGAAGGAGCGCTGGAGCTGCGACTCCGAGATCAACCACAACGAACAGCAGAAGATCACGGTTACAGAGTGAGTAGAAGATAAAGGCAAACATTTATCTTTTTTTTAGAGTTAAACAAAGAATCTGGCACACTATCAATACTTGCTCGAAGACTTTTTAAATGTAACATTTTAGTTTTGAACCAATTTTTGAGTCAGTCAAAAGCTTGGTCACATAGTCAGTTAGTTGAACAAAAACATTATTTTAAAAATAAAGTACATCAAGAAGGTGGTTATAGCAGGATGAAGCCTGAAAGACTTATGCAAAAGCAGAGCACTGATGTACAAGAGAGGGCTTTAGTCTGTACAAACAGCCATCCTGGATGTACTTTATCCCGTTTCTTATACACCTACTTGCCACAAAACATTAAATTTAGATACAAAACATTGCTCTGATCTATAATAGTTACATATTTCTGTAATTAAGCGCAAAACTGACAGAAATTGAAACAGCTGATGGAGGATACACTAACTTTTGCATTAAGTCACAAGAGGGCGCCAAACAGTCAGAAAAGCAAAACAGACAGAAAATGGCTGAATAAAGCATATACAAACCTACATATTATTCATTCACAAGACAACACCAAAAAGACCAAAACCACGACATGACAGACAAGCAGATATTATTAGTACCATTAGTACCAGAATTAGTACCACAGAGTCTTAGGGTGCTTTCACACCTAGACTTTTGTTCCGGAGCCTGGCGCGTTTGCCCAGTTGGCACGGTTCATTTGGCATATGTGAACAGGGCAATCGCACTCTGATCCGCGCCAAAGCAGTCGGGTCTCGGCTCAAATGAAACGATCTCTGGAGCGGATCGATTGTAGTGAGAAAGCGATACGATTCGAGCCCTGCTATATCACAGTGTTTTATGGATATGTAATAGGCATATGGCTATATGAAGAGAGAATTATGAGTAGGGCATCCTATGAGTCATTCCAGACATCCCAAGTCTCCCGGAAGTTCCGGGAGTCTCCCGCAAATGCACAGAGACTCCCGAATGCCCGCAAACGAGTGATAATCTCTCGGAAATCACGCGTCTTCCTCCCGGTCCTCAAATACGATGCGCACCCTTCTCATCACCCCTCCCCACAGCATCCCTCCTTGCTCTTCTTCAGACATGTCGCACGCACCCTGTCAAACACCACCAAACCACCACCGACTGCTGAGTGGGACTCTGCAAAATAAACAGTGAAACTCTGACCAACGTGAGGAGCGTTTACTCACACGTGACTTATTTTGGTCTGTTTAGAAACTTTGCTGTGTGAAAGCGAACCGCACCAAGAACAAAGAGCAGCAATGTAACAATTTTAATCCCTGTTTCGGAACAAATTAATCGATTCACATGTGTGAAAGCACCCTTAGTTAATGGTTTGTTAATGATTTGTTAATAGCGTGAATTGTGTGTTTATACATTAAATTTAGATAAAAAAAACATTGCCGTGAGCCATAAAAGTTTCATATTTCTGTAATTAAACGCAAAACTGACAGAAATTGAAACAGCTGATGGAGTATACACTAACTTCTGCATTATTGAGTCACAAGAGGGCGCCAAACAGACAGAAACTGGCTGAATAAAGCATATACAAACTTACGTATTATTCATTCACAAGACAACACCAAAAATACAGAAACCATGACATGACAGACAAGCAGATACATATGAATGTGGCTGTAAGTATGGATTTGAACATATTTACTGACGGTCAAGGTGATTCCAAATTTCTACATAAGCCTGTGTAATTTAGCAGTCGTATTAGCACTCATAATTTATGATCTTATTTTACATCCCTAATCCTACCCAATATCTAAACCCAAGCACTAACCTACTAATTATTTATAAGCAGCTAATTGGTACCATTGAGCTTAGAGTCTTAGTTATTAGTTTGTTAATGATTTGTTAATAGCGTGAATTGTGCGTTATAAAATTTAACCCTGTTTTTTGAAGACGCGTGAGAAAACGTAACAAAAAACAACGTAGATTGCCTCCTGTTAACTACAGTAATCTCTCAGTTCACAATCTCAGCTTTCAATTTCTTGCCACACTTACCACCTACTTGCCACAAAACATTAAATTTAGATGTTCTGAGCCATAATAGTTTAATATTTCTGTAATTTAACGCAAAGCTGACAGAAATGAAACCAGCTGATGGAAGATACACTAACTTTTGCATTATTCAGTCACTAGAGGGCGTCAAACAGTCAAAAACGCAAAACTGGCTGAACAAAGCATATACAAACCTACGTAATATTTATTCACAAGATGGCACCAAACAAACAGACACAAATGAATGTGGATGTAAGTATATGGATTTGAACATGTTCACTGACGGTCAATGTGATTCCAAATTTCCAGATGAGCCTGTGCAATTTAGCGGTTATCTTGGAATAACATACCTTGCAATGTCGTGACTGACCTTACAGAATCGTGTATTCAGCCCTTTAATAAGTGTTAATAACACATTTCGTCAGTTATTTCATTGTTATTTTCTTTACCATATGTGTATTCTGCAATTTGATAGCATTTCATTGTCCCTGAGATCAGAAAAATGATGTCCATACTTAAAAATAATATTTGATTTCAAATTTAGTAATGTGAACTCTTGTTTGTTTTCAGTGAGAGCTTGATGAAGGAGGACATTGATGTGTTCATACCAGTTCCAGACAATCTGACTGACACGCATTCTGTGGACGAGCACATGCACATACCTGATGCATCACCAACATCAGCACAGGACACACATCATTCACACATCACAGAGCAGTCTGAAGAAAACACATCAGCGGGCCTGGAGACGAAAGAAGAAACGATAGAAGACTCTGAGATTATAGTTAAAAGCACAAGACTTAAAGCGAAAAATACTGAGACTGTGGAGAAGGAGAAGAAGAGAGAGAGCAGAGACTCATCTGTTGATCCTCCTACAGTTTCTGCTTTAACAGAGACTGAGGAGACGCCTGACCCTAAAGACACTGTTCTTCTAGAAATTTCTGCTGCTCCTAGTCCAGTGGAAACACCTCAGCATGCTGCATGCAGACGCACCACAATGAGCGTCAGCAGGAAAATATCCACAGACTCGCTCTATTCCTCATGTGTGAGTGATTATTATCATTTCCATCAGTCTTGACTTGCATTAATGATAAGTGGAATCAACTTTAATAATGAATCTATATTTGAAAATAATAACAAAACACTTTTAAATACTGCTTTTTTTAAATCTCAAGTTTTCTTTTAGACTAATTTTGGTAACACTTTATTATAAGTAACGATTTACACCATTTATTACCTGCTTATTATTAAAATGTTAACAGTTTATTAGCACTTATAATGTATGAGCTTATTTTACATCCCTAATCCTACCCAACATCTAAACCCAAGCACTACCTTACTAATTATTTATAAACAGCTAAATAGTAGGCTATTGAGTCAGAGTCTTCGTTAATGGTTTGTTAATGATTTGTTAATAGCGTGAATTGTGAATTATAAACTTTAACCCTGTTTTCTGAAGACGCGTGAGAAAACGTAACGGAAAACAACAAACAGTAGATTGCCTCCTGTTAACTACAGTAATCTCTCAGTTCACAATCTCAGCTTTCAATTTCTTGCCACACTTACCACCTACTTGCCACAAAACATTAAATTTAGATTAAAAAAACATTGCCCTGAGTCATTATAGTTTAATATTTCTGTAATTAAATGCAAAACTAACAGAAACTGAAACAGCTGATGGAGTATACACTAACTTTTGCATTATTGAGTCACAAGAGGGCGCCAAACAGATAGAAACTGGCTGAATTAAGCATATACAAACCTACGTATTATTCATTCACAAGACAACACCAAAAATACCGAAACCACGACATGACAGACAAGCAGATACATATGAATGTGGCTGTAAGTATGGATTTGAACATATTTACTGACGGTCAAGGTGATTCCAAATTTCTACATAAGCCTGTGTAATTTAGCAGTCGTATTAGCACTCATAATTTATGATCTTATTTTACATCCCTAATCCTACCCAATATCTAAACCCAAGCACTAACCTAGTACCATTGAGCTCAGAGTCATAGTTAATGGTTTGTTGATGATTTGTTAATAGCGTGAATTGTACATTAAAATAAAGTGTGACCTTGTATTCTGAAGACGTGAGAAAATGTAACAGAAATAAATGTAGATTGGCTCATGTCAAATAATTGCAGTAAACTCTCCGCTTTTAATTTTTTGCCAATTTTATTTAAAAATCTAGTCAATAAATGTTGTTTAGCTGCCATATTAAGTATTTGATATTGCTTTAGCACATCTGTTCTAACCAACTTTGGACAGTGTTAGTAAAGTAATATTTAAAAACAGGCTAGCATATGGCTGTTTTATAACGCATGTTAGAAGCATGTAAGCAATGTTAAAGCATGTTAACAGTGTGTTAAAACATGCTAGAAATGTGCTAACAAGAGTATAAGTCATGCTACCAGTGTCTGTCTGTCTGTCTGTCTGTCTGTCTGTCTGTCTGTCTGTCTGTCTGTCTCTGTTTTTTTTTTTTTTTATTATTTTAACTCTTTTAAACTAGGCTAGGCTTAGGCCCAAGCCAAACTGTTGAACAAACTTCATATATATATATATATAGTAGTCTAGCAATTGAATTGAACGGATTAAATTCATTTTCAGAGTTTATTGGGAGATTTTTTCCGTTAAGATAATGACAGATACTGTACCTGATATATATATATATATATTCAAACTCTCACCAAATCTGTGTCAACACCTAGAGGATTGATGCTAACAGATGTAAAACTGGCCTAACAGTTTTATTGGTGTCTCTCAGAAATCTACGTCTTGGATTTCAGAGGAGGATTTCCACAAACCTGAAGACTCGAGTGTTTCTGAAGCTTATGCCATCATTGACGTCACTCCTCTGAACGGGAAGGTGTCTCCTGTGTGTGAAGCAGACGAGCTTCAGTCTCCTCCCAGTGTTGTTCACCGGAGACAAAATGGTAAGATGGAAAAAAGATGGAAAACGTTATTTTGTCTGCCTAATTCTGTTGCCTCTAATTTACTAATTGTGCTTCCATTTTGCCTGTATTTATAACGACTTCCTTCTTTGAGTATGACGACCTTAAAAAAATAATCAGACATTTCTGCACTTCCCTTTAATTGGTTTCATGTAGTTATTAAGTGCTGTGAGAACATAAAAAAAGCTGCCAGTGGTTAAAAATGCTTTAGGTGCTATGAAAGCCACATGATTTCTATGCAAGATACGCAGTCATTGCTGTCATGGCCAAATGAGCCATATTGACGGTTGTGTTTTTCATATCTGGGTCTAATTAGTCAATCAACTGTGAACTAATAATAGTAATAATATTAGACAGAATAGTTCTTTTATTCAAAGCAATACTGTTTAAATGTAATGTTTCTGATAAGAAAAGTATTGAGAATTCTCAATTTGTTGACAATACTTAACATCTGTTCACAAATGCTATAGCAGTGTGAGGTAAGTTTTTTTTATTGTAACTTCAAATAACTCCAAATTTTATGAAGGAAAAATTGCCAATGAGGTTTAATGGATAGTTCACCCAAAAATGAAAATTCTGTCATCATTTGATTACTTGTTTCAAACCTGTTTGAGTTTTATTCTTCTGTGCAACACAAAAGATCTACTGAAGAACGCTGGAAAAAACAGCCATTGAATTTATATGTTTTGTTCTTACTATGGAAGTCTGTTGTATCTTAAAGAAAGCAGTTCATTAAAAATAACAATATGAATCTATATATATATATATATATGCAAGTGATTATATTACCATAAATATTTCTGTAAAGTTTCAAATGAAGTATCCCTTATGTTACTGATACCATCAAGCCTCAAGTTTATAGAAACAGCAGTTGCATTCCTATAGCTGAAATAGTATACAAGGTTAATAAGCTTACAAGTAATGGAGCATACAAGGTTGTGGATTACAATGGAATACAAGAACTGATGCCGATCACTTAAAGGTGTCCTATTTTTGTGACAGATGCAAAGGCACACTCAGGACCTATGGTCATATAGTCTGGTCCTGTCCAGAAGTATCTGAATTTTGGAAAAGTATCTTCGGATTTTATTCCCAGGCTTTTAAAATGGACATTAAAATTGATGTGGAATCAACATTGTTTGGATGTTCAGACCAGGCTCTAACTTGGCCTAAACGTCAACAACTCTCTTATGTTTGGCATGGTGCTGGCCAAGAGAGGGGTTCTGATGGAGTGGAAATCTACGACACCTCAAAATTTTTTTAAATTGTTAGCTGAAATGGTTTCTGCCTTCAAGCTGGAAAGGGTACATTTCTCTAGATTTAGCAAACAGAAGTTGTATGAAAAAATATGGGGCCCCTTCCTTAAGGCCGATTTATACTTCTGCGTCAAGCGCACGCGTATGCTACAACGCAGCCTACGCGTGGACACATAGCCCCTCACAGTGACCATCGGCGACGTTGATGCACACCTCTCAAAAAATGTTACGCATAGTGCAAGCTCTGTGATTGGTCGGCTTGGTAGCGCTGATGAATGTGGGCGGAGGTGAGAGCTGTGTGCCCAATGCAGCGAGTGTTTACAAGTGTGGAGTCCCATGAAGGAGCTCCGGATGGAGACTGTTTTGTGTTTACCTCATGATTAAAGTTGTTGCACGTCCGCCGGTTCCCTCCTCAAAATGAGCAAGTTTGAGCCACTTGTACATTAAGGAAGCGTTCAGAAAAAACAGAACACCAGCGAAGAAACTCGACACAGAGAAACATAAGCACCTACTGCCAGCTAGCATTTCAGAAATGTTATTGCAGAGCAACAGAAACAGCGCACAGAAGTATAAATGCACAGCTACGTGCGAGGCATACGCCGTGGGTTACGGCGATGACTTGACGCAAAAGTATAAACCAGGCTTTAGATGTATAGGTTAATAATGTATCCAAAAATGTATTTTTAGTAATATTTTTTTTCTCTCCTGCCTTTTTACTTGTCATTCTATTTTGTTTCTTATTCCATTAGTCTGGCTGAGATTTATTTTTTTTGATGGTGTTGTATAATTGCTGTAATGTTTGCTAGTGTTTTGGTGCATGTTCTAGTTAGTATCAGGTAATAACACTGAGATAATTTTGTTAACATATATACAAGATGTACACTATTGGGTGTTATGTTTTTATAAAAACTTCTATAAATAAAGTAAAAAAAAAAGGGGGTCCTATTTTACCCATTTTTAAAGGGTTGATTCTGTTACATAATTAGCATTATTACAATACCATTCTCCCAAGCCCAAGTAGCTCTGCTTGTTCCGGGTTTTATAAAGGCCCGCCTTCTAAATTGTGTTCTAAATTCAGTTCTGCCACGCCCCTCCCTCACGCAGCAGTAGAGAGCATAAACCTGAGCCAGAGAATGATGAGCGCATTTTTCTCTTGTCACAAATCTTATCACAGTCTTCAGTCTTCAACTATTATTAAGATGTTTAAACAATACAATATGTTTTCTTACACTTATTTAAGAATCAAATATTTAAGGTCAAATATTTCACAATATTAACAATTTGAGCTGAGAATATTGCTCAAGAGTATTCTCACCTTTACACATGGACATTCCAAGATATTTTCCACATAAAGTTACAGTTGATTTCCCCTTCCTGTCGCCTAACTATTTGATTTCTATAGATGGGATTTGAACAGATTTACTGACATCAGTAAAGTCATTAGTAAAAAAAAAGTCTATTGTATTGTAGTCAGTTGAGCCATTCGTTGTAGTTCTTAAATTAAAAGATTTCTAAATATCTCACTTTGGAGTGGATCTTTTTAGATCTTTATTTTATGGCCAAGCATACACAAAATGACTAACACATAATAATAGCATAATAAGCATAATAAGAGCCCTTTATGAAGCTATTAAAGCTTCTGTCAAATGCATAAATGTAAGCAGTGTGATTAGACAAATGTTGATGCATGTCTCTGTCTCGGTCAGGTCTTCCTAACCCATTCAGAGGTTTGCTGAAGCTGGGTCAGCTGGAGCGGCGCAGCGCGGTGGGCATGTGGTGGGATTATTACTGCGAGCTCTCGCCCTTTGAGCTGCGCCTTTACGTCAATGCAGAGGAGCGCATCTGCTATGAAAACCTGTCTCTGCTGCGCTGCGAGGATGTCTACGTGTACTCCAGCACTGAGGGACGATTCCGGCTTTCCTTCCCTAACAAAAGAATCTACCTGCGTGCACCGTCTAAAGGAGAAGCAGAGGACTGGGTGGACCGAATCACGGAGGCTGTCAACAAACTACGGCCCATTATGAGAGATGAACAGTGGGAGGTGCTGCATACGTCCAGCGATCAAGAAGTCACATCTCCAGCTCCATCCACACCTGAACACACCATCTCTGAGCTTTTAGATGCTCCACAGTTAGACTGGACCCGGCATAAAGACCCAGAACCAGATGCCATAAAGGAGGCTGTGGTCTATCAGAGCTTGGGGGAGAAGGGCTGGCGCTGTGTCGTGCTCTCGCTCTCCCTCGAGATCCTCAGAGGTTTCCGGGTCCAAGAGGACTCAAAGACACCACTTTTCTCACTCCCCATTGGGAGCATCCGGGATGTGGTTCCTGATGTTTCTCTAGGCAGTCCTGCGTTTTTTAAGGTTTTGACAGTGCGGGACACGCTGACGCTGAGAGCGGAGAGCGGTGAGGAGGCACGAGGGTGGAGGAGTTTGATCAGAGGAGCGCTGGACTCTTATTTGGAGACGGAGGATGATGGAGCGGGAGCCTCAGCTCCTGATGGTGCACAAGGAGGAGTCGTCCACAAGCTCGTCCAACACAGACTGAGAGGAGACGGAGAGCTGCTGTTACACCTGTCTGTTGTGCCCAACGAGAGAGGACTGGACGTACAGAATTACAGATGCGCAGGTATGACTGGTTTGGCATGCTGTTTTATCCACCTTTTCCCAGTTTTCAGATGCTTTGCATGAATTATGGGCAGAGATCTATAAAGTACTAGAGACCCAGACTTGAGTAAAAGTACAAGTGCTCTATCAAAAAAGTGACTTGAGTTGAAGTGCTCTTTAAGCACAATACTTAAGTGAAAGTACTAAAGTATTCAACATTGTTTGTACTGAAGTATTGCAAGTAGTTTATTAAAAAAATTACTACTCAAGTACTGAAAGTAAAAGTACAAGTATTGCGTTATGTAGTTATTTTTAAAAAAGCAGTCAAAAGACATTGTTTTGTTTATTTTAAATATCTTTTTGCAAAGATATTTAACAAATGCAAACATTGGTTCTAAATAGGGTCACGGGTGGTCTTTTTCCTCATCGCCACGAACAGTTGAAAGTGAAGGAGTTGAAGGTGGAATTTCTGGGTTTTCCATGTATAAAACAAACTAAAGTGCTTTCAATGCAGGCAGGCAGCACTGTCTTTGATCGTCTGATCAATGAATGATTGATTCGTAACATTTTTATAATTGTAACGAGTAACTATGCAACACATAAAAAAACTACTGGAGTAAAAGTATTAAGCTCATCGAAAATATGTACTGAAGTAAAAGTAGAAGTAGGAGAAGAAAACAATACTCCAGTAGAGTACAGATACAACTTTTTAGTACTTAAGTACAGTAGTGAAGTAGTTCTACTTCGTTACTATACATCTCTGATTATGGGAGTATCTAACATTAAAGTCAGCATGTAATCAAAATGTACAATGTGTTTATTCAAAGCTCACATTGTTATTCTTAAGGTGAATGATTGATCTGTGGAAGTTAATGTACTTTAATCCAAGTCTGATTATTCGCATTTAGAGTGGATGTCCTCTGTTGACGTCAACCTGAGTGCTTCCAAAGCAGCTGTTTATCAAGGTTTTTAACCTCGTCCCTCTTAGGGCTCTATTTTAATGATCTAGGTGCAAAGTCTAAAGCGCATGGGGCACAAGCATTAAGGGCTTGTCCGAATCCACTTTTGCTATTTTAAGGATGTAAATATATGGTTTGCACCTCGGCGCATGGTCTAATAGGGTTTTGCTTATTCTTTTAATGAGTTATGTGTGCAAACAGTTAAACAGACCATCTGCAGCGCCAGGATAAAGAACAAGTAAGGATAAAGAACGAGTAAGAAACGGTGAAACCTCACTGCACTGACGACATCCATTATCCTACCTATTTAATTTTGTTTGTAAAGTGTAAAGATTTGCTTTAAAACTATTTTTAAATTCAGTTCTAATTTCCAGCAAATGAATAAACGAACAATAATTATGAAGTGTGGTCAAAAATAATGTTATATCCAAACACACGTCCTATTCTTATGACCAATATGGTGATGCAGACGTCTCCAAAACCCGACAGGTGGACAAATCTAAACTAGTTTTTATTAAAACAAATCTAAATATGCATATAATAACTGCTAATAATAATAATAACATTATACAAATGCAAATTGTCATGAATAAACAAAAAAAAAGCCCCCTGGACATGAAGAAGGCATAGAGGCAGTGTTTTTTTTTAATATCTACGTAGTAAATAATCATTTTAAAATAATAAGATCATTTTAATCCTTTATTAAGTGTTTGAACCTGCATAGGTGCATAACTAACGCGCTCTGCGCTGGACTTTAGACCTGGTCAATGGCTCCGTTTATTTCAGCTTAAAATAGCAATTATAGACCAGCGCACTCATAAGTCCACAAAGTGGCGCAAATGGATTTGCTATTTAAACAACGTGGCGCAAAATGTGAAAATTTAGAGTTGTGCTGGTCTGAAAATAGCAACATCCTATCAGCCAAACATGTCTAGCGCCTTATTGCGCCGGGTGTATGATCTGGCTCATACTGTTAGTTTGCTATGATGGAGTGATGTGCAAAAGAAAGCCCCGCCTCCTTTTAATATTTAGATTCATCAGCATACTGAAATGAAAATCTCTACAGCTTCTTGTTCCAATTTAAACTGTAAACAATGTTTTTAAAAAATTTAAACAAGTGCAATTTAGTTAATTATTATTATTATCAGAATTAGCAAATTACTTTCAGCAGACCTTGAGTAACCTCAAACAAGATTTTTTAAGGCAATATTATATATGTACAGTTGACGACAAAATTATTAGCCCTGCTGTGATTATTATTATTATTATTATTATTATTATTTTTAAACTAATTTCTAACAACCATTTCATTTTGTCTTTGCTGTGATGACTGTAGATAATATTTTACTGGTTATTTTGTAAGATACTAGTATTGAGCCTAAAGTGAAATTTTAAGGCTTAGGCTAACTAGGCACATTAGGTTAATTAGGCAAGTCATTGGACAACAGTGGTTTGTTCTGTAGTCGATCAAAAAAGTAATAATTCTTAAGGGGGCTAATAATATTGACAACAGCTGAAAGCTAAATGTATTTAAGTATTATGATGTTATCATACATATGGGATTTAAGCTAGATTTTTTTTTTTTATCTCGTTAAAGCAGAAATGAGCCGTTACCCTTGTTTCTGTCCTCTACTGAGGAACTGAGATTGTGCTGGGCTCTTCTGCTGATAAAGTGCTTTTTAGTGTAGCTGTAAGTAAAGTGTGTTGTAAATGTATGCAGGTTGCTCTCGTCAGATCGGTGTGTCTTTGGGCAGAGGCAGACTGTGTGAGTTCTCCGGTCAGCAGTTCTGTGATTCCTGCCATCAAGGAGACATGAGCATCATCCCCTCCCGCATGCTGCACAACTGGGACCTAAAAACACGCGAGGTAAGCATGTCTGGCCTCTTCTGTATTATTATACTTCACTCGTTTCATGTATTTTGTTGCTTTTAAAATTTCCCTTTCAATATTTATTGCAATTGAATTGCTCTGTACCATCTATTGTGTAGTAGATGTTAAATATGCTTAATTTATAATTATTTTCATGAAGAGCAAGGCTTTTATTAAAATTCATGACCTAATGTGCTGAATTATTAAAATTTTTCATTTGTTAAGTATTGAAATAAGGCACAGTGCCTTTAATTGGTCAAAGGTGATAATGCGTACATTCATAATGTAACAAAATACTTCAAATCGAATGCTATAGACCTTTTTCTTAGAACGCAAAATTACCCATTATGCTTTGCGTGTATGTGCAAGGAGAATGCTAAGAACTTCCGGTTGGCAGCTGATGCGTGTACAGGGTCACATTCGGACAGCTTTGAAACCATAGTTTTAATCTATTTTATTTACTTTTACAGTCTTTAAACTAATACTGTTGTTGATCAGCGCCACCTCCTGGACTGATTATTTAAAAAAAATACAATTTAATGTGATGGAAAACAACTGCTGTGGGTCATTTACCCTTACCGTCAGACTGCATCTTTGTGCGGTTTAAATTGAGCCTTACCATCGCTAAAGTGAACAGTTTCTGTCTTTTTTCAAATATATAACTAAACTAGACAAATATAATTCACCAAAATGTTTGACACACACACGTCCTGTCCTACTAACACATTGATTGAAAGACTGGCACAAAGTGAAAATAAGTGGCATTTTAAAATGACAGAAAAACACATAGCATGATAAATACTACACAACACACACTAACTAAATGAAACATAAACGGCTCCTCGTTAGAATCAACATACAAATCAGCCAGCAGAGTATCAGTAACACACTTTTATTGATGGTTTTTGAAAATTGCATGACTTGCATACCTGTTAACTTTCATGCCAGTAATCTGGTTTGCTCTATAATGCAGTGAAGTGTTGTGCGTGTGTGTGTGTTTGAATTGAAGAGCCGCTGAGCTAGCTGACAGGTTGGGAACTCACACACTGTATATCTGACGGCAGACACATGAACTAGGAGAATGTTTTTGTCTCGCGCTTGAACCACATATGACAGATTATAACAGCTTTAACAAACACCTTTCAAAGTTGTGTCACAAAAACACTCCGTAATCCACTCAAAACGCTATTGAAACCCATTTTCGGAGCGCAAATTACCAGTTGTAAACGCTGTAAACGAAAGTTCTAAACATTCTACTGGAAGACGCTGGTCAGTATGGCACCCTCCATGCAGCAGCCAAGAAAAAGGTCTATAAGAACCCTGAAACAAAATACAGCTTCCGCATAAACATAAAGCTCCACACATTAATTTTTCCTTTGAAGATAATAAGATCTTGAGCAACAAATAATTATCCAAATGATGCTGAAAATAGATGAAAGTAGATGTGAGGAAGTTCTCATTTATGCATTTTTATAGAACTCTTACTATTACTAATTATAGATTTATAGAACAAACTTTTAAATGGTGTTGCATGTGATTCTCTGAGATTTAAAGTACATTATTTTTCAGCTCACATACACAGCACATTAGACTAGATGAGACCAGGATTAGCTGTTTTTATCGTCACAGTGTTTTAGCCATGCTTGTTTGTGTGTCTGTTCAGGTCTCAAGACAAGCCTTTAAGCTGCTAACCCAAATTGAGCACGAGCCGCTCCTGAACCTTGCTGTTTTGAATCCTGAGCTGTTTGAACATGCTGAGATCATGGCTAAAGTGCAGAACCTCCGACAGAGACTTCGCTTTCTAGGAGATTACGTTCTCCTTTGCCGCAGTGGCTTCAGCAAACAGATCCAGCCCAGGTCATTCGGTCGATCGGTCTGTCTGTCTTTCTGTCTGTCTGTATGTGGTTTACAGGGTCTCAAAGTTGTATATTGACATGTGTACAGTATGACTATACTTTATTAAGGTAGTTTACAGGGTCACACCTCGTGATATCAAATACAAAATTCTTAAAAATCATAATTAACGTGATCTTTTGATATTGAAAATTTACCACAGGTTTACTGTGAGGGTTGGGTTTAGGAGTAGGGCTGGCTGCATATAATAAGCGTTTTTTTACTGTATATAATGCATTACACCTATGGACTGTCCCTGTAAGCAATGCAAACAAATGTGTCTCTCTGTGTCTGTGCATGTGTCTGCATGTATGTTTGATGCATGGGTTTTAAAGGTGATTTTTAATATTTGATTGCAGCAGATATTTAATAATCGAATGCCATTTTTTTATTTCCAGGCTTCAGCAGAGGACATACTTACTGGATAACAGTGACGTCTACAGTGTGTTAGACTTGCAGCAGGTATCTTTTTCTGCTCTTTTATGTTGTTTATAGTGGAAACAGGGGTGTGTGATGTGTATCATCTATTATGACAGCTTTTCTATCATTCTGTCTCAAATAAAAACATTCCTAAAATTTTCCTGCTCAAGTTTTAGATTTTCTTAGTATTTATTTCCAAAGAAAAAGGCATGAATAGAGATGAAAGCCAAAATGTTAAATATTTTAGATGTGTATTTTACAAATTTATAAACAAACATTTAGAACAGGAATCTAAATGTTTAATCTAAAACATTTAGAAAAAGAATTTGTTAAGAATTTATAAATTTCAGCACATTTGAGCTGTCTCAGAGACCGTACATGGGGTACTTTTGATTTTATATTTATATATATACTCACAGGGTTTCCGCTGGGTCTTAAAGTCTTTAAATGTCTTAATTTTAGGCCCTAAAAAGTCTTGAAATCACTGAAATATTGTCTTGTAGGTCTTAAATCATTTTAAATAAGTCTTAATTTTCCTTTAATTTGTACACTGGTCCTAATTTGTACATGTAAAGCTACCCAATTGGGCCAACACCTATCCAATCACCAACAATGGTGCGCGCATGGCTCTCAAGCAGATCGGCGCACTCGCGCCCTCCAGGCGCACACAGTAGAAATGATCTAACGCTGTAGTGGTGAGAGCTGTGCGTGGCTTTCAGTGCAATATAAAACAAAAGATAAGTTAGACTAATTATAGATGTATTTTACAAATCTATTAACAAATATGTAGAGCAGGATTAAAAATATATATATTTACTATGAATTTGCTGCCAGCAAATTGACCTTAGAATTATGACAGCATCTTTCAACACTTCTCTAGTTACAGGCACGCACATTTAGGGGAAAAAACAGAAAGAGCAGTTGTTTATGGAAACCAGATTTATAGTTTCAAGTTTTAACATTATTTCACAGACATTACTCTACAAGGGGTTGTAGTTTTGTTTAGTACACACTCTTATACCTTTGGCTTTATGTCTTTTCTTTAAATAAAAGTTCACAATGGAATTTCCTTATAGTTGTGTTTGGTTCATGAAATTGAAATGAATTTTTGGCGATGCGCTGGCACAGTGGGTAGCACGTTCGCCTCACAGCAAGAAGGTCGCTGGTTCGAGCCTCGGCTGGGACAGTTGGCATTTCTGTGTGGAGTTTGCATGTTCTCCCTGTGTTGGCGTGGGTTTCCTTCAGGTGCTCTGGTTTCTCCCACAGTTCAAAGATATGCTATAGGTGAATTGGGTATGCTAAAATTGACCGTAGTGTATGAGTGTGTGTGTGAATGAGTGTGGATGTTTCCCAGTGATTGGTTGCGGCTGGAAGGGCATCCGCTGCGTAAAAACATATGCTGGATAAGTTGGCAGTTCATTCCGCTGTGGTGACTCCGGATTAATAAAAGGACTAACCCGAAAAGAAAATGAATGAATGAATGAATGAATAAATAAATGAAAATTTTCTTTTCAACTATATTGCCACAGAGCAGTACTATTACTTAATGTGATGTTCCATATTATTCTTTGCACACAGATAGCAGACGGCCACTATGAGTCTTACCTGCAGTCTCTGATTCAGTTTGGCTCCAAGCATGTGCACAACTGTGACCTTTGCACTCAAAGAGGCTTTATATGTCAGATCTGCAATGCCCCAGACATCATCTTCCCTTTCCAGTTTGACGTGACTTCCAGGTAAGGTCACAAATCTCGCAAGATGTACGTATGCACAGTGGTGGCCACAATTATCACAACACCTGACAGATCTAAAAAAAAAAATAATGGAATTTTAAAACATGGTTTAATTACATAATATTCTTGAAACATGCAGATGATTGCTCTGAGCACAACAAATATTAGATCAAGTCATTGACGCAAATGTGTTGAGGACCCCAAAAAAAGATGATGCTTCCTATTTAAAGTAAATGTTAATTGTGCAATTTGTAAGATTATTAGGGCTACAAATCAAACAACAAACAACAAGGAACGGTGCGATCAGAATGTTAAAATATAAAAACTCACCTCTCAGAACTGAACAGGAAGCAGTCGGTCCGTCATTTTTGCATACACACTTGAATTGTGGTGTGTGCCGTTTGCAGAGCATTTCTGTATTTGCATGTATTGCTTGTGTTGTCAACAGGGTTTAACATTAACACCCGCCAAATGCGGGTAGATTTCCCCTGTGGCGGGTTAGACAGCCACCGCCACTAGCCACTTTGGCTGGATAAAAATAAATTTTAAATTGTAGTTTTCTTAAAAGGCAGAGTTTGACAATAAAGATGGTCCAATATGCATGCTACTGTGATCTTAGAATCAAGAAGCAGCAAGACTATATGACTATATGCAATAAAATTATGTTTGCGGGAGCGAAAGAAAGCAAATACTGAATGAGAGGATGATCACTCGCGCGCGCACACAGGTAATGCGTGAGACTGTTTAAAACATGTGCGCGCTCTCCTTTCCTTGCGTGAAACAACCCTGCCTAGAAACGCAACTGGTCTGATCAGTTCTCTTTCAAATAAACTAGACAAAAAGTGATGCTCTTGCACTCATGGTTTTGCTGCTTTCAAGAGCTCCAGATTTGTCTTTTGGTATAGCAGCACTGATTATTTTCGCTTTAACCTAGCCTAGCGTTAACCTTGTGTGATCATCCTTTCATTATCACACACGGAATGTTTTTCACCTGCTTTCTTTTGCTTACAGGTATTTTTAGTAATATGGTTTATCATTTTTTACAATAACATTGCTTTAATATGAGATTAACTCCCCATTTATGAGTAGTTACTGGTGATCTGGGACCTTTAGTCAGGACACATTACTGTGCATAGTTTTTTTTTTTGTTTTTTTTTAAGAACTGTTTTGTTAAATAAATAGTATACAGCTATATTTTGCTTGTTTTGACACATTTAAAAATTGTGGATATGAAATAATAATTTATTTATGTTTGGTATGGTCAGAGATATATTTGGTAAATCCTTAATTTGAGCTCTGAAAAGTGGTGTGAAATAAAAACTAATTGTATTACAACACTATGAAACCATAGCCCATTTGCTCATACACGACACACAAAAAGTGAAATGAATGAGGAGGCATGTGGACAAAACACAAAATCTAAATCAAGTAATTTTAGTGTGTCAAAGTCAAATTTATGCATATAAAATATATTTTCCCAACAACAAAATTGTGGCTAGTGAAAAGTGCGAGTTAAAAAAGTTAAATGTCAAGCCCTGGTTGTCAAACACATTGATGAACATGCTTTCTCGATTTATTAGTGTTTTTCTATTTGCACGTATTTTCTTAAATTGCAGCACATTTGAGCTGTCTCAGAGACCGTATATGGGGGTGCTTTTGATTTTATTTTTATATATACTCAAAGGGTTTCTGCTGGGTCTTTAAATGTCTTAATTTTAGGTCTTAAAAAGACTTGAAATCACTGAAATATTGTCTTGTAGGTCTTAAATCATTTTAAATGGGTCTTAATTTTCCTTTAATTTGTACATGTAAAGCTACCCAATTGGGCCAACACCTATCCAAATTACCAACAATATATAAAAATTCTAATATTATTATAGTTAATTTAATAGCTTTATAACCAATATGGTTTAATTATCTTCCTTACAATAATTCCTTACAATTTGTTTACAAGTTCTCTGTGTATTTGTAGAGCATATAGCAGGCCTATTTGATTGGCAGGCCCTCGGACTGAACCCGGCCCCCGAGGCAATTTGTTCCGGCCCTCCAAATAGTGTGACCAAGACATCAAAAATAAATTTAGTTCAGTCGAAAAATGGCCGCTATAGTTATGAGAGATGTACGTCAATGATTAACCGATTTCACTATTAACAAAGCTTTAAATCATTACAGTTAATCGTAAAGGCTTCTCAACGCCACGTTTCTGTTGCACAGATCAAAACTGCTGAAACTAAACAAAGTTATGCCAACTGTGTGCTAGTTTAAAGTTCCGAGCTTATACCGAGGCTAATACGCACGCACATTGGATTAACTATAGCAGCGGGCTGTTCACATATTGCGTCTTTTCCATAGGCCATTTCATTATTTCCAATAGAGACGTGCGCATATTGGGAGCGGTGCGTGCACGGTTTGCAAGCGGACTGACGCACTCGCGCCCTCCAGGCGCACACAGTAGAATTGATCTCACGCTGTAGTGGTGAGAGTTCTGCGTGGCTTTCAGTGCAATATAAACAAAAGATATGTTAGGCAAATTATTAAAATGATTATGTATGTATGAGCGCAGATAATAACAACAGTTCATTTAAAGACTTGACTAATATGAAGCTTAAATTAACATTAGACAAATACTACTTTTTATTTATCCTTATTTTTATTTATTTATTCATTGTTCTGTCATTTATTTTCATGTAAAATTATCACTCATGTTTAAATCAATTTATTTTTAAGTCCAAAAAGTGAAATGGACTATTGTTTGTTTTTTTATTAATATTTTGTGCTGTATTTGGTTACTGAGCAGCAATAAACAACACTTTAAAATATAAGCAGTTTTCTTGTGATTTTTTTTCTAAACTAGTAGTGTTTTAAATTGAATAAATGCATAAAAATCGTGATAACCGTGAAATCATGATTATTCTTCAGACTATAATCGTACAACTAAAATCTATAATTGTTGCATCCCTAATTGTTACGTCGTTTAAAACACAACATCTGAATGTGTCTGAATGTAGAAGAAGCCTACTTGAGCAATTTTGTTGTGCTCTGAAATACAACATTTGAATGTTTGTAAAAAAAAAAAAAAAGCCACATTGTACAATGCAGTGATGTTATGTAGTTTCAAAATACAATATATTAACATTTTAATGTAGAAAAAGTTAGCGTGGGTGTCTTAAGGAGCAAAAATAAAACATATGGGCTCTTTTATGCTGTTGTGTCATCACTCATATTGCAAGTCATATCTCTCCGTCCCCTCATTTGGGATGCTTTTCATGAACTGGCCCCCATGACAAACTAATTGAATAGCCCTGGCATAGAGGGCGAGTATACTGACCTGGACAGAACGTTGTGCATACATTTAATTTGTAACAGAGGCTTTTTTGAAAAAAGTTATGTTGAAAAAATGTATGTATACAACTAGTGTTTGCTTGTTTTTACACATTATTGAAAGAATGGGGCTAAGAAATAACCTTTTTTTATTATTATTATTATTGGGAAAACAATTAGAAATAATCCTTAGCATTTAGCTCTGTATAAGTCAGAAATTTCATTCATAATAGTCTTAAATTTGACTTGGTGAAACCTGCAGAAACCTTGACTCCGTTAACCTGATTTATGTTGCTGATATAAACACTTTTTTCAGTAGATCTGGAAAGCCGCGACTCTAAAAGGAAACTCTTCATCTAATATCCACTTTCACATGTCGGTGGTTTGTTTCAGACCGCTGTGTCTGCATTTTCCACTTCACTGGAGTCATATGAATGAGAAAGGGGTGGGAAATTCAGTCACTTTCAGCACAGCAGTGTGATAATCCTCATGATGACGGTGTGTTTTCTGTCTCTCAGGTGTAACGTCTGCAAGACCGTCTTTCATTCCTCCTGTAGGGCTCAGTGTCCGATGTGTCCACGCTGCGTCCGGAAACAAAAATACATGGAGAGAGACTTGGAGGAGTCTTAGCTGTTAAATAGGCTCATGAATCATTGCTACAGAGCCTAAAATACAGGGTTAGTATCAGATGTAATACTTCATTTAAAGGGACAGTTCACCCAAAAATGAAAACGCCCTCATGGTTTGCTCACACACAAGTGGTTTCAAACTTCTGATGGACACAAGACAAGATATTCTGAGGAATCTGACTCGTATTGCAGTTTTTGTTTCTACTATTGATGTCAGTGACAATGGTCTTCAGAATATCTTGATTTGTGTTCAACAGAAGAAAGTAATTGAAGTTTAGAAGCACTTGAGTGTGAGTAAACGATGAGGACATTTTCATTTTTGTGTGAACTGCCCCTTTAAGATATCTAATGGTTCTCAGTGTCTGAACAACTGGAAGTGTTTGTGGAAACTCCACCTTAAGTGCACTTATTGACAGATTCACATGTTCACTCACATCAGCACAGCTGTGTTCATTCCTCAAATGATGGCAAAACGAACACTCCTTCAACTGTCATCATAGCTTTTCTTATTGCTTTTCAACTTGATGGACTTTATAACCACTCTATAACACTTGAGTGTTTATTAATGCAGTGCTATAACTTAAAGGGACAGTTCACCCAAAAATGACAATGTACTCTATTTACACACTCGAGTGATTTCAAACCTTAATGATTTCTTTCTTTGGGTGAACGTGAAAGAAGATAATTTGAAGAAAGCTGAACACCTGTAACCATTCACTTTCATAGTAGGAAAAACAAATACTATGGGTGTCAATGGTTACAGGTTTTCAGCTTTCTTCAAAATATCAGCTTTTGTGAAGCAGAAAAAAGGAAGTAAAAAAGGTTTTGAACAAGTGAAGGCTGAGTAAATAATGACAGAATTTTCATTTTTGGGTGATCTATCCCTTTAAACTGAGAAGCCTAAGAGTCTTATCTGCAGTTTCTAATTCTGACTTTATAAACGCTTTATAATACTTAAAGGTGTTATCAGTTCTCCAGGCTTCATATGTTATTCTAAGAGTTATAAATCATATGTTTTCTTTTTCTTTGTTTTTATTTTAAGCATGTCAGGGCCAAGGAACCCATATTTATGAACCTTACAGCAAACAAATGCCACGGATCTTATAACTTTTTTTTTTAAGTGCAAATTTTTTACATCTGAATGTCTGCACATTTATATGACGTTTACAAAGCACTGTATGCATTAATAAGCATATTGTTCTATATGCAGGAATTGTGGTTAATGAAGTGACAAACATGTACAACCTCCTTCACCAGGTTATTTTTTCTATTCTACCGTGCCTTTGTTTCAGTTTCCCTGTAGCGTTCATTATCACTGTAATGGGTTGTGCCAAAAATGTAACTTTTGTAAGCAAATGTAAGTTATTAATGATTTGCATCGACTTCGGTTATGTGCAAAGAAACCTTCTGACAAAAGGATAAACTCTATGTATTTGATTCCTGCATTAACCAGTGTGTATTTGTGTTTTTGGGTTTGCTAATGAAGGCTGATTCTTTAGCACTTGTTTTATATTGGAAACTGAATTGGGAGAGATTAATCTTTCTTCTTTCTTGCTTTCTTTTTTTTTTGTACTTTTTTTAACAATGCAGTGTTTTTATGACAAGCTAAATACATCCCCTGTTGATGATAAATAGCTTTTTTGTCTCTTTTATCTCATGTTTTGTTACTAGAAGCAGTGTCACACACACAAACATCATCTTTATACTCATTAAGGAAGGCCCTGTTCACATGAAAACGGGTGTTTTAAGGCCGTACTCACACTATGTACTGTTGCCTTGAACCAGGCCAAAGCACGCTTGTCCCTCCTCCCATCTCCCCCAACGGCCTGCACTCACATTACACTGTGGGTGTGTCCAGCTCTGTTTAGGTGGGAGTGTCGGGGAAGGGAAAGTTTTTATTCGACCTACATGGTCTTCATCAGGTAACACAATACAAATGGGACTCCTCAAGAAATAGTGAAACGGCTCTACACATTACACCTGTGTACATTTGTATATTCTGTCTTCGAGGATTGGTATTTTTATAAATTGTTTGTGTGTATCTCATATTGTTATATGTGTGTATATATATATATATATATGTATGTGTGTATGCATGTATGTGTATGTATATTTTAGTGTGTGGATGTGCCTGTTCACAGGCTTGTTGGCTGATTGTGGTGATTGGCTGCAGGTGTAATGTGTAGAGCTGTTTCACTATTTCTTGTGGATTCCCATTTGTATTGTGTTACCTGATGAAGACCATGTAGGTTGAAACGTTGTGTGAGTAATAGCCTATTAAAGATTTTTGAGAGCTAAAATGGCAGTGTTGCCGATTTTTTTGGATCTTTTGAACCAAGCCTTTCTCATGAATTAATGCTGCACACTCAGAGACGTCATGATGTACTGGCCTGTACAGACATCCACTCTCCACGCTGGAATACACACAAGTGTCTAATCGCCGTGACGCAGCTTTAAAAATTTGTTTAAAACCGGAAGAACGAATTTGCTCGAAATAACACAAAAACAACCAGTTTTCCCTTTCAGATTTTCGTGGGACACATATATGACTGTCAACAGCTCAAAAAAGGTGTTTTGGTGTTTCATGACCCTTTAAAACCACACTTTCTTATATGCATTTTTTCCACACAAAATGGAGTATTGAGTGCCATGGGTAAAGATTTTCCAAACTACAGTATTGTGTGGTTAAAGATCCCATGAAATTAAAATATAGTTTTTTAGATGTTGTGTCAGTGTTGTTAGCTTTTAACATCTCTATTAGCTTGAATAAGCAGTGTATCATGTGTTTGTTTGTGACTGGTTCTTCCTGTTTTCTTTTTGCTCCTGGCTCTGTTTTCTCCGTTTTTGTCTCTCCAAATCCTGTATTACACCACACTAAACACACACACTCTGTGCTGTGCAGAAATCTGCTAGTTTGTGAGCGTAGAGGAAGGTTAAACTCAGTGCATCCAGTCAGTGTAACAATGAAACAATGAGAAGAAATACTGACTTTGAGGGAAATATGTTTTGCTTTTACTTTTGACATTTAAGGCAAGGCGCCGCAGGGAAACCCATTGTTTTGTTTTTTTATTCACTGGTCTATTATAAGATTAGAAGCGCGTTCCTGACACTAAATAAAAAAAAAAAAAGTTTTTTGCAACTTTTTATCTCAGAATTGTGACAAACTCAGAATTGTGTCTTTTTATTTCATAATTCTGACTTTATATCATTGCGGCTTTATTTCTCTAAATTCTGATTTATTTCTCAGCATTATGACTTTATAACTCAGTATTGTGACTATTTGACAACATTGTGACTTTATAACTAGGAATAATGACTATCTTAAAATTGTGACTTCTCATAATTCTGACTATTTTCAAAATTCTGACTTTATTCCTCTGAATTGCGGCTTTTTATCTCTGAATTCTGACTTTATAACTAGAAATAATGACTTTATATTTGAGAATTGTGAGTTCATATTTCTCAATATTTATTTCTCAATTCTTAACTCACAATTTCGACTTTCCATCTCACAATTGTGAATTTGCATCAGAATTCTGAGATAAAAAGTCACAATAATCTTTTTTTTTTTTTGTATTTCTTTATTTACTGGCGAGAACAGGCTTCTATAGATTATGGATTATTTAGCATGAAGAAAGCAACCAAAATGCACATTTAAGTGTTTGTTTTATTACATTTTATTTATTTGTGTAAAGATGATTAATTATAAAAGTTTACCTTATGAATATGGGTCATTTTTTTGAGATTGAGATTCAAAACATCATCCAAAAAAATCTAACTACCAAGAAAATCAGCTTTAAAGTTGTCCAAAATAATTTCTTGGGAATGCATGTTAGTGTTATCTGTTATGCTGTTTTCAGAACTTAAGTTTTGTTATATTTAGGGAAGGACATGGAAGATGATCTTTACTTAATATTTAAATGGTGCTTGGCATAAAATAAAAGTCGATTACTTTGACTCATACAATGTATTGACGTATCTTTTGAACGGTGTTTGCTCAAAATTAGCTTTTGATTCTGAAATCACTGCTGGATCACTTCTGGAACTTCTGGAAATCTTGCACCAAACATTACAGGATTTTCTATGTATGTTCTGAAGGATTTTACCATGGGGTTTGTTACTTGTTTGAAGATTAGAAGATGTTTTACAATAAAATATTTGCTCTTTTTTTTCTTTTCAGAATATCATGAATATTTCCTTGCTGCCTCTTTTTAGTCTATAAATCTAAAAAGACATTCATCTAAAAAGACTTTCAACTTTTCAACACTATTTTCAAGTAAAGAATTGCTTTCTACAATAACATTTCTATAGAACTCTGTTCTTTAAAGAGTACAATAAAAGTTTGCAAAAGAAATTGCAAAATTTGCTCTCATAATTCTTGATTTTTATTCAATAAAATCTATGAACTGAATCAATCAGCTACGAGGTAAATCACAAAATTACTATATTTACAAAAAAACAGGTACAAGAAAATCATTCATTTCTATTTTGTCAAATACATCACGTCACACATTTTGTGGTGGTTGACTTGCTTTGCCAATTGTAAATAAAACATTTATTGTAAATCAAAGCATAAAAGCATATGATCCTAATTTGCATTTGCATTTATATATATGTGTGTGTGTATGTGTGTGTGTGTGTGTAATATATCAATCTTACAGACATCAAGAATTAAATATTTATTGTTAAAATATTTATTAATTAAATATTGAACATAAAGAATAATTTGTATTAATTTGTAATTAAAAATATATAATATAACATATAAAAATATAATTTGTATAAAAAAATACACTTTTAGCTGTCTTGAAATGGGTAAAACTAGTTTCACTAAAACACTTGAATGAAATGAATAGATTATTTCATCAAACATGTAATACTTACAGCTCTGGGGGGAAAATAAGGGACCACTTAAGAGTTATTTTTGGTTATCCTGAATTGAATTATTGCAAATTATTGTTAAAATTCCACGTTTTATGTTATAAATTTGACTGGAAAATTACTTATGAAAAAGATTTGAAGTCATTGTTGTGTTAAATGAGAAAAGAAGCAAATTAATTTACAAAAATAATCTACAAATACAATGAAAAGTGTAAATAATGACAGAATTGCTTTCATTTGTGAACTATCCCTTTATTTAAAAGAATTAAGTTAATTGTATTTTATTGCATTTTAATATGAAAATATGAAATTATTATAATGTTTTATGAAAATAATCCTCTAACTAAGAGTCTAAAACGTCCAGTAGGTGGTAGTAGTGTCTAATGAGTGAAACAACTCATTCAAACAACTGAATCATTCAACAAAGAAGTAAACCTTGTCTGGACTGTTTAAAACATGGATTCGTTCAAAAAGTAGACACACAGAAGATCTTTTGTGGCTTTAAAGGTAATGTTTTATACAATGTTTTATACATTATAATGTTTATTACAACATGTGCACTTTCAAATCTCTGAGCGGCCATGAGTACAATATCTGAGTTCAAAGATTTGATTTAGAAATTATTATTGACCTAGTTTGTGTTACTACTATACTTTTTTTGTGTCTGACACCTAGTAAAAGTCCAGTTTTCAGTCTCAAGCTGTAACAGGGTCGGGGTCAACAGAGGTGAGGATCCACTTGCAGTTTATTTAAGAGAATCATCAGGCAGGCAACGATCAGAACAGGTACAAACTATAGTATACACATACAGGCAATCCAAAGAGTGTGTTCAAGAGCAGGCCAATGGTCAGAACTAGTGGCAAAACAACATGAATGATACACACAACACCACAAGATACAGTAGATCCTTTTTGCATTTGTGGATGCTGCTATTTGGACTTCCTAGTTGATTAAGATGCTTTTATGATTGGTTATTTGTTTCTATCTGTTTGTTCTTCAAAGGAATTAATAAAAATAAATGAATAATAAAAATCCTTTTCACATTTCCAGGTTTCACAGTAGCGGAAGGCGTCATAGTTGGTAAACTTAGAGCACAGTGAATGGGAGAGAACAACTAATATTTTTTTACAATCCTATTTGCTAAAACAATAAAAGACAAACTCCACAATGGTGTTATCAAGACAAAAAATTGTGTGAGACTGATGATGGCAGCCTGAGGAGAGAATAATGTAAAAAATTTACTCTCAGCCCCATAGATGCTGCATTACAAACATCTCACATAAGCTGTAATTCTTTTTTTGTAATTTGATGCAAAGATAATATAATACATTCATAAATGCATAGAAATGTTCATACGTAAAAAAATGATTTAATATTAAAAACGTAAGGATTTAAGATTATGATGATCGTTAAACACGTAATAACAGTCTTGTGAAAAGGATTAATTGGATTAGAAATAACACTTTAAAATGATAACAGAAATCAAGACTCAGCAAAGTGTGTGAGAATGTGAGGTGTATACGTAGTCCAAGTAATAAGTCAATCATGAGCTTCAGCTGTGTGTTTGTGCACTGTCTGAGTGATTGTCAGCTGTGGCAGGAGTGATAAGTGCAAAGACTTCTAGGAGTTGTAGTTCATATCAGCGGCAGATTGTAGTTCTCAAGTGATCTACAACTGCTAGATCTGGAAATAGATTAGAAAGGATGTAAAGACACATCAGATTCCTCTCTAACAAAATAAAAACATTTGTCCAGATGTAGATGCTCAAAGACATCTTTCTGGTGCATGATTGTTCATAAGGCAATTATCAGTACAGCAACACAAATGCTCTTGTGTGCAGGAGGAAGTTCCTCAGACAGAGTGTAGAGCAGTACTTTGGGAAGCTCTGCTGCTGCTGCTTCTCTGCTCACCTGCACTCGACTCAACACTGATGCAGCACCAGGTGAGTCCTCTTTACAGATATATCTGAATGCCATTAGAAGATTTTTTCATCCATATTCAACATTTTGTGTCATAAATGTTATTTAAACAAAAAGAAGACAATTTAAATGCAAATATCTTGCATATTTTCATTATGTTTTGTTCATGACAATGTAAATTTAACAAGAATTAAAATCAAACAAAAAGTGCTCAGGGGTAGCCTAAATAATGTGACGGTGCTCTTTGGGTGAGGGATTCATCAGAATAAACCGCAAAAACCAGTCCAAGAAACTCAAAAAATGTGGAAAAATATTAAAAGACCACAAAAACACAATTCTTTAGTTTTTTTTTGAGGGGACAAATTCATTGTTTTATGCTTAATCCAGGGGCTGCAGTGGGTAGCACGTTCGCCTCACAGCAAGAAGGCCGCAGGTTTGAGCCTCGGCTGGGTTAGTTGACGTTTCTGTGTGGCATGTTCTCCCTGTGTTCGCGTAGGTTTCCTCCTGGTGCTCCGGTTTCTTCTACAAGTCCAAAAACATGTGGTATAGGTCAGGGCCGGGGAGGGACACCTTTTCAGCCCTGGAGTTTCAAGCCTTAGACCAGCCCACCTCAGTTCAAGAGTGACTATATTAAAATAGTTTCCAATTCAGTTTCTAATGACACTATCATGACTTTTTCAAGGCAAACAGCTGCTTTAGAACTTCAAGTGTTTTTTATAAATATGAGAACATTAAAGGGTAGTTAAATCTCCAACACTATTCTTTAAAACATCACAATGTCCTTTTTTCTGCGATATCTGAATATATATTCTGTTCAAAATTCTTTATAGATATCCAGTCCTTTGTAACGGTGGTCAAACAAAAAATACAAATAAAATATGTGCACCTACATAAGAAACCCAAACAGTATTATATGTCTTAACACTAAAAATGAAAAAAAAAATTACTCAGATGAGGTTCGAACGGGTCGGCAGCATCGTAACGCAACATGCTGACCACTGGACCACAATGTCACAGAGTTTAGATCAAGTTATGTCAGATTTATTGATGTAATGAATCATCTGATTTTCATTGAGCAGGTGTAATATTCATTAATATTAATTATTTGAATTGTTATATTCACTAAGGTGCTACTGTTTGGGGTCGAATAATAGTTACGTCATTATTAACCTGCAGGCTGCATTTTGCTCACGGGACTGCGAGAAAATAAATAATGAATAAAAAGAGTAAGGCTATGGTCAAATAAATAAATAAATGAAAAAAGTGCGACTGCTGAGAGTGCAAGCAGGAACACCGGCCCTCGCGGCCTAAAAACGAAGAGGCCCATCGGGAATTCTCCTGGTCCTCCCGATTAGCCAATCCGGGCCTGGTGTAGGTGAATTGGGTTGGCTAAAACGTTCGTAGTGTATGTGTGCATGAGTGTGGGTTATCCCAGTGATGGGTTGCAACTGGAAGGGCATCCGCTGCTTAAAACAAATGCTGGATAAGTTGGCGGTTTATTCCTCTGTGGCGACCCCAGATTAATAAAGGCACTAAGCCGAAAAGAAAATGAATGAATGTTTAATCCACTTAAATTGGCTAAAACCAACAAGTTTACTCAATTCCTTCTGGTTGACCTAAAATAAATCGATTACGTGGAACCCAGCATTTTTTGTGTACATTAACATGATTTGACTATTTGTCTAGAATTTGGTATTTTCTGGCCTTAAGGTGAATTTGTGGATGCATTTTTCTCAGTGATAACCTATTGTACCTCACCTACACTTTATTCAAAAGGTGCTCAGATCACTTCCTGTTGAGCTGAACTGTGTTATCAGCGCAGCACAGACACACAGAGAGTGAGAAAAACACCACCGACTGAAGGGCAAACCTAAAAAAACTCTACAAAGCTCTCATAAAGTCAGAGTATCCACGCCAACACCCATGTTTGAAGTCTGCCGGCTCTAAAATATGATTCGGAAATATGAGTCATGAGTCCACAGCCGCTTTAATGAGACACACAGAGTCCAGCCCTCCGTCAGTGTTGCCATGTCCTTGCCTAAAAACACAGCAGCACTGACCCGTTTCCCTTTTTTTTTTACAATTTTCTGCTTCCTCATTTCTTAGTTTTTCCAGCTTTTGACAAATCAGCGATGATTTGAATATGCTGTGAGTGTGTTCAGTGTGAGGACTCATGCTCACACACTCCTCCTGCTCACTTCCACTTCAAGCTCAAACCCGTCTAGCAACACAAAACTGGGCACATTTTTGTCTCACACACCGACAGAGCAACACTACAGGTCTGAGGTTATGGGGCTGAGACATGCTGGATCAATTCACACAGACACACGGAGATGACACTTTGTTGCTAATGTGAGTTATTCGAGGCTCAGAGAAGGAGCAGAGGGGTTTTCTGTTCTTCAGTGGTGAGTTCACCTTTTTCTTTTTAATTTTTTAAATATCTCATTTTAATATCACTGCGGTTAAAATCTGTTGTGTGTGAGTATATCTGAATGTTCAGACAAAGTTACGCTCATCAGAAAATTATAATAACAGTTGCAAATGAGACCTACAGTACAATTAAATAATAAAACAAGAGTTTTAGGTGTAATTTAACCCTGGCATGTAGGGGTAGTTGTAGGAAATATTTATTATTATATATTATTCTTTATTATGTATTATAGCTTTGTTTTGCTTCACTAACTAATGTATTGCTTTGTTTTTGTTTTGTCTACTTTTATTTTTGCTTTCACTTCATTTTGTTTGTTTATTTAAATATGTTTTTATTTATTTTTACTTTGATCTTTTCTGTTGTTGTTTTGCTGTGCTTTATTTGTTTGTTTTGTTTTGCTTTGAAGTTTTTTTATGTTTCTTTTGCTTTGATTTGCTTTTAATGTAACATTTTTGCTTTTGTTGTTTTTTGTTTTGTTTCTAAAGTTGTTGTTGTTTTGCTTTGTTTCATTGTGTTTCAAAAACGTTGTTTTATATACTGAAATGTTAGAATAACACGTGGAGACTGCCAGTTATTTGTATATTTATATATTATTTTGTTTTATTTTTGACTTCCTCTTTTTTGTTGTTGTTTTGCTGTGCTTCATTTATTTGTTTTGGTTTGTTTTTGTTGTTTCACCTTTGTTTTGCTTTTAAT
>CAIGQZ010004081.1:5507348-5530611 GCA_903798205.1 Danio tinwini
AAATTGGCGACTTGCATACATGCAAACAATTCTGTGCATAAAAGATAATGTTTTAAGTGTGGAAAATAGTTTGTTGCATCTGTGTTAACAGGGATGGACAGTATTCATGATACAAGTATTTCAAATATGTATTTTTAAATACAAAACAGTATTTTGTAATTTGTATTTTATGGGGTTTATGAAAATGAGTTAATATTTTGTATCAAAATACTAGTGTCTTGTATTAAAATGCAGCCTCAGATTAATGCTGTCTCAGTTATTTGCCTAGGCTTGAGATCTGAACAGAAAATTGATTAAGAAGGTGGCCAATGATTGGAGTATGGATGGAAACTATGCAACACACATAAAAAATTTTACAGAGAAATGGCAACAAAAGTCCACAATCTTTGAAAATAGTATACTGCACAATACTAAGACCAGTAATATATAATGGCAGTATAGTGTACTATTCGGCATCAGCATCTTTGCTTAAGAAATGAGATGGAATAAAATATTAGTCCTTAAGAACAGAATGTGGAGCCTTCAGCACATAATCATTCTCAGTCTCAGTGTTACAGATGGAAATGCAAAGGATGTTTAAAAATATAAAACACCTAAAGATTGTGTACTGGTGTTTACTAAGGGGGTAAACTGAAACACTTAGAGTTAAAGAAGAGCTGAAAAACTCTTGGTAGAATGAGTGAACTGCACATATAATGGCAGCTTTGGATGGATTGCAGATGTGATGCCAAAAAAAATAAGACAAACAACATACAAGTAAGTCCAGTGGTGATTCCTACAATACTTTATTGGCAGTTTCAAATGCCAGTAGATGATCTGCAGATGCAGTGTACAGTTAAAGAAGAGATGTCAAAGTGGCACAATGTGAGACACAAATACTCCAGTCTATACAGACTGGTCAAAAACTCCAGACTCCCATTAAACGGCAGCATCAGGATATATATGAAGATTTTATTTGCAAAAACAGATAGCTCAATTTTTTTATAGATGTTTTATGTTCAATAAGCATTGAAGAGTACAATTGCAAAAAACATGATTTATGGAAATGACTAAAACTGAAGATTTTCAGAAATCATGTTTTTACATTAAGTATTAAAGATTTCAATTGCAAAAAAAAAAAAACATTTATTGAACAAACAAAAAAACCTTCATATATATATCACCCTTTTTTAAATATAAGACTGTTAAGAGACGCAATGGATGGAAACACATTGAAGAGGTATAGTACTATGTTCCAGCTCATTATCTGCATTACATGGTTTTTACAGTGATTAAAGAGATCATCGTCAAGACAGAACTTTCTGTGTGAAATTTGTACAAAATGAATGCTAAAATGAAAGAGAAAGTCAGTTTAAAGGTGAAGGGATTGATCGAATAGGCCCATTGATAGGAGGTTTGCGCAGAAATGTCATGCTCCTTTGTAAAAGCATTTTGTAGTATTTTCAAAATACAGTATTTTATGTTGATACATTTGTGGCTGCTGTATTTTGTAGATTTATTTTGATACACGTAAAAATTGAGGAATTTGGTATTTATTTTAAAATACATTTCAATGTATTTTTACCCATCCCTGCGTGTTAACAATTCTGTGTTCACACGATCATGTTCTGAGGGCAGAAAAATGGCTTGTTGCATGGGCATTAAAAATTCTGCATAAAAAAAAAAATCTAATTTTGAGTGTGGATAATGGCCAGTTGTATGCGCTTTAACAATTCTCTACACAAAAGATCATCTTTCGAGCATGGAAAATGACTTGTTGCATGTGCGTTAACAATTCTGTGCGCAAAAAAAATCATGTTTCAAGTATGTAAAATGGCATGTTGCATAGGCATTACCAACTGTGTGCGAAAGATCATGTTTTGAGTGCGCACAGTACCTTGTTGCATGCTCAGAACATGATCTTTTGCACACAGATTTGTGCTGCAAATCTAACCCATATACCTACTCAATACTCCGTTTCAGTTGCAAATACATCATACTGAAAAAGAAGGTTGCATCAACATCCTGTTTAAATATAAACAATTGTATATCATGATAAAACAACAAGAGCCTTTTTTATGACAGACAATTATTTAATATACAGTATATAAATCCTTTTATTGGCTAAGCATCATCCAAACTAGCGGTTGCCACTAAAGTAAATATAAGTAGTGTAATTTTGTAGCAGGAAGTAAGCATAAGTGTGCACTTTTAATATATAGAACATTATTTATTGCCCGTTGGCCTTTTAGTATCAAACAGATCTCTACATTACTTATTTATTTTGCTCCTCTATGTCATTAGTCTGTGAAATATGATTTTAGGTAAAGTCTAGATCGGATACGCGGCCGGCCAGAAGTGTGATATGCACATTAATATAGCAGCATTTTTTTATGACGCTGTATAATAATAATTAATAATTTTACAGTACTGTGACGGTTGGGTTTAGGAATGGGGTGGGGGTAGGGGCTAAAAAATACAATTTTTTGGGTAATTTAATAGATAAGATAAATAATACTTGGTACAACTTCTGTTTTTACACTTCTGTGACGGTTGGGTTTAGGGTTGGGGTGGGGGTAGACGTTAATAAAATGCAATAAATCGAAAATTTCATAAATAACATAAATAATTCTCGTTAACCTCCAGCCACAAACGTATCCGATCTAGCAACCACCATGATTTTACAACATAGGGTTTCTTAGGTATTCTAGTAAATTGTTCAACCAAGCGTTCATTTACTTGTGTTTTCATGCTGTAGACTCTAAATCACATTTGTAAGAACATGTAAACTTACAGTGTTTACATGCTGACAACATCTAAAGTGTTATTTATCAAGGGAGGATCATCTTTTCAAACTTACAATTAGGCCTGTCATGATATCTATTTATTTGTTGTTGTACAATATTGTTGTACGTGCAATACTTTCTCATACGCACTTGTACACAGCACCTTATAATCTGTATATTTACAACATATCTGTACATACATTCAACATCCAGATCTTTTTGACTAACTGCATCTCTGTTTAATGTTTATTGCCTTTTCTTTTCTTGTATTTAATTTTGTGTTGTCACTCGTCACTTTATGTACACTGAAAGCTTCTGTTGCCAAAACAAATTCCTTGTGTGTGTGAAGCACACTTGGCAATAAAACTGATTCTGATTCTGATTCTGATTCTGATATATTGCACCGAAATATATTTCAGGAATTCACACTTAGATATTGTTTGACAATGATAGCAGCTTTGGCATGCTGTCCCATGGGAGAATCCTGAGCTCGGAGATAATTGAGCCCAGGGCACCCGCCTGGTCAATTTGAGCATGTAAGCGGAGTACGAGATTAGGAAGTTCTTGAGAGCTCCCCCTGGTAAAGGAAGAAAGGGGGAGATGGGGTGGATGGGGGTTTCTTCGGAAACTGAAGATAAGGGAGTAATTATAGCTGGGCTATTTATAGTGAGTTTGGATTAATCTGATTGGCTAACTAATGATTGTAGATGCGGTCGATCATATCATGTGCTCCCCTCAAAATTAGTTTGAAACTTCACTGAGGTAAACAATATTATTGTAATTTTAAGACCATTTTATGCCACTTATTATATAGTGCCAGAATAACAATATAATATCATCACAATTTAAGTACACTCTTCAAAAAAAACACATCATATTTCATTCTTAACAATATTTACCAACGTTAATTTACATTTAACAATGTATTAATCAGGCATTGAAATCAGAATGTAAAACGCATATCCTAAATAAATAATAATAAATGTTAATAAACAATTGCAAGTTAAAAAGTAACTGCAAAGAGGCTGCGATTATCTGCTGCCAGATCTACTTTCAGTTTTCAGACACCTACATGAAAATATACTATAGTAATTTATGGTAAATTCTATTGTGTTTTTTTAATCATACTGACACCACCAATATAGCTAAAATGTTGCTAAAATTGGTTTTTATGTATGGGTGATATATATTGCATCACCAAAATTAATTGAGGTCATGTGCATGTGTTGTGCAATAAGTCGATATGTTGATTATTGTGACAGGCCTACTTACAAATGAATGAATATTAAAAATGTGGTATTTTCATAAATACCAGTTTATCATACCAGTTGCATTATGATTTCAGTCACATTTATTAAATGTTTTTTTTTTTTGCATTTACTTAATATAACATGATTATTTCATTTGTATTTGTTTATTGTCGTTTATTAATAAGTTCATGGATACCAGTATCTTGATAACATGTAATAATGTTTACATTTTAACAGTTTCAATACATTTAATTTGTTCATTTCTGCACAATAATTTTAAATGTACAAAAACGTAGATTACGTGTGGCCAATGTTATGAACTAAGTACTAGGAACTGTATAGTTTTGATTAGTTTTTTTGTTATTATTTGGTATTTGATTTTGTTTTGTTTTTGTTGTTGTTGTTTAGTATTCTGTAATATTAACGTTCCTTGCAAGTCTGTACCCAAAGTTTTGATTTGTTTTGCATTTTGTACTCATTAATATTCTTATCACGATTTCAAGTCTGTGCATAAAGTTTCGAATAGTGTGTATTTTTTGTATTATTTTATTTTACAACCACAAATTGAGTGTGCTTGACAAACCACCTGTAGAAAACACTCTTTCATCTCTCTGACACTTTAACCGACACATTTGCACATTTGCACCAGACACGTTCTTGCAAAAAAAAACACTATACCAGGGGTGTAGCAAGGGAGGGGGGGGGGGGTTGTCAGGCCATTTAGAAACAGGGGATTAAAAATTAAATGAACATAAACTTTTGAATCCCACACCGCCCCCCCCCCCCCCCCCCCCCCCCCCCCCCCACTTTTAAAATGTCTGCTACTCCCCTGCACTATACATTTATGAAGTGTGCTTCACACAGGTAGAAAAAAAACCTTCCTAAAAATTCTATGAGCGCTTTCAGTTCCTGTATAGCACTTCTTGTGTGTATTGCTTCTTCTCGTTGAATCTCTGAATGCCTTCTCAATTGTAAGTCATCATTCTATTTTTGTACCCCTTCCCCTTGGCCCTTAAAACCGAGTGTGAAGGCTTCAAAATTTACCTCTAAGAAATGGGACACCACTACAGCACCTGCACACGTCATCATGATCTCTTGCTTCATATGAGATCAGATGATCGCGACTGCTGTAGTTATTCCAGTTGTGTTATTTTTTATTATTTATCTTCAGGAAATCACTGAAGGCATATATTATGTTATCATAATGATCTAATGTGGCAATAAGATCGGAACTATACTGTGTATTTACACCGTGGCCATATTCATCTGTAAACACAGAAAAAACAACATTAACATTACTGTATAGCAGACACTGTAAAAAGCTCATTCCCAGCCACTAGAGTTTTCTGACAGGGTATTCGATTGTCATCGAGTGTCAGAATGTTGTGGGACTGCTGTACAGGAGTTATTATTATGGATTATAGATAGCGGAGTTTAAAACAAAACTTTATAAAAGCATGACGGTAAAACACAAACGCGGTTATGAATATATTAAAACGTGTTTGTTTGTTGTAAAAATTTGTAATAATGACAAAAAATACTAGTTTGTGGATCTCCTTACATCTGGGTGCAGCAAAACTGCCGTTGTAGCTGGTGTATTCTGGAAAATTTTCGTACCCCTTGGTTTCGAGTGTGGTCCTGAAAAATCTCAGTTCGAAGGGGTATCTACCCCTTCCCCTTAGCCCTACGCCTTCAAGCTAAAGAGAATTAGAATACCCCTACCCCTTCACATGAACGTGCAAAACGAGGGGGAAGGGTAAGGGCTAAGGGGTAGAATTGGGATTGGGCCTAAATATAAATGTATTTTATATAATATATGCTTATCCCTAGTATATTTAATTTGTTTGTTTGTTTTGTATTTTGTTTTTCATTATTCCCCCTGTATTTACTATCGTTTATACTATATTTTAAAGTCTGAAAACAAATTATTGTTTGTGATTTTATTGCTAGGTACTTTATATTCCTTGATTGCTCCTTTATAGTCCTTAGTAAGCAGCTTTTTATCTTCAGCTCTGGGTTATTTTAGACACATGACCTATTGTTTGTCTTCTCCTTTGTCTTCAGATCACATGATGATGTCTTCATATGAACCCTGATCCGCTGTTTGCACCGCAACACGTTTGGGCCATGATGTCTCTTTCACAGCAGGTTCTGGTGAACTATGAATACACCTACATTGCTCGAGATGGCAGAAACGTGTCCATTAAACCCAACGAGCACTACATACTAGTAAACAAGACCAACGAAGAATGGTGGCACGTCCAAAAGGATGCAACAGACAAACCTTTTTACATCCCAGCGAAATACGTGACCGAACTCCCACCTGAGACCAGCCAAACTCCACTGGACCCTCCGGAAGAGTTTAGTGGATATGAATCCCTCCAGTTCGACTCACACACAGATCCTGCTGAGGTCACGCTTCGAGTTCCTGACTCTATAAAACGAGACACAGAGAAAGACGGTCATAGGATATCAACATTTATTATTCCAAAGGAATTTTTTGAACTTAAGGGTTTGGACCCGGACCCCATAAAGACTGAAGCAGAGGCTGACCCTCCTATATCCTCTAACACTTCTTCTCCAACTAATGGAGAAACAGCAGCCTTTATTATACTGCCTCCGCCTGTATATACAGTTAACACAACACAATCCACGGAGACAGACACCAGATCAGTGGATGATCTTAAAGATTCAGCAGTAAGGCAGCGTGTGGACTCAAGCACTATTGATGAAGACATTCAGATGCTCAATAGAGCGGGCTGGAGTGAAGTATTGGAGGTCATGGGTAAAGAAAAGAATTTGTATGAGAGTTTGGATTCAGTGAGAGAACCCGAATCCCCAAAAGATGAAACTGACACGACTGTAAACACAATCCCTGGTACACCTGATGCGTCAATGGTAAGTAATACAACGTGTAAAGTTTTTAGGTTACCAGGGTCAGACAGAATCTGCTGACATTTTTTTTCCTATTTCTATACTTCTATTTTGTACAAGAAAAATATTGATGCAGAATGATTTTGGGAGTATAGTAACAAAAAAAAAAACCCATAAATAATATATTTCTATATTAATATAATTAGATCCACAAGTCTCTTATATAATACAGTGCTCAGCACACCACTCACAAATCTATTTTTATAACTCATATTTTTAATAGGAAGCTACAATATTATATTTGTGCACATACATTAGATTAGCCAGTACTGAAGTCAAATCTGGAGCTTATCTAACAAATTAACTTACAATAATGGTACAAAACTAGTACAGCCAAATTTTTATGTTACAAAAAAAATTAAATACAATTTTTTTAAAAAGAAGAAAAATTAAGAGAAGCAAAAAATTTGAAAAATTGAGTTGAAATTTTGTAGTTTGTAATTTTTTGTTGCAATTTTTTGCTTGAATTTAATTGTATTATCTTTCAATGTCTAAATATGTTTGGTGACTAAAATATTATTTTAATAAATATATCTGTTTAATAAATCTGTTTTGTTTAAATGCACCAAAATACATAGCCTATATTCACTGAGAAATTATTAAAATATTTATTTTCTAAATGGGGTGTACTCAATTATGCTGAGCACTGCATATCTACTAAAATACAGGAAATATTTCTTTACAAACTGTATAGTAAATAAATCATATATATCAAAAATGTGCATATTAGTTAATAATATTACTGAACTTAATTTAAAAACTGAAAAAGAATTTATATACATGAGTAAATGAACAGATTCATTCATTCATTTTCTTTTCAGATTAGTCCCTTTATTAATATGGGGTTGCCACAGCAGAATGAACCGCCAACTTATCCAGCATACACTGTAAAAAATGCAAGGCTCCACACAATTCATTCATGTTGACCCAACACAAATCTATTAAGTTAACTTAACACTTAACAAATTTATGGATTGAACATAAAAGAATTAAGTTGTCCCAATGAAATCTCAAGAATTGTGTTAATTCAGCTCATTTTACATAAGTAGTTTGAACAAATTAATTTGTGTGTATATTTTACGCAGCGGATGCCCTTCCAGCTGCAACCCATTACTGGGAAACACCCATACATTCTCATTCACACACATGCACTACAGACAATTTAGCTTACCCAATTCACCTATAGCGCATGTCTTTGAACTTGTGGGGGAAACCGGAGCACCCGGAGAAAACCCATGCGAACGTGGGGAGAACATGCAAACTCCACACAGAAATGCCAACTGACCCAGCTGAGGCTTGAACCAGTGACCTTTTTGCTGTGAGGCGAGATCGCTACCCATTGAGCCACAGCGTCGCCCTGAACAGATTCAGTGATGGGCTAAAATATCTGTGGATTATTTGTGGATTAGTCTTTTGTTTTTAAAGAAAATATACAAATACAGATGCACAATGTTTTCAGTTTTCACTTGTAAGGAGAAGACTTTAATATTATTAAAGGGATAATAATCCAAAAAACTATATTTATCCTGTTTACTCACTCTCAAGTAGTAAAACCTTACTTATTACTTTTTTATTCTGTCAAGCACAAAAGAAGATATTTGGAAGAAAGCTGAAAACCTGTAATTATTGACTTCCATTCATTTATTCATTCATTTTCTTTTCGGCTTATTCCCTTTATTAATCTGGGGTCGCCACAGCAGAATGAACTGCCAACTTATCCAACACTGTGAAACATTCTCATTCACACACATCCACTACGGACAATTTAGCCTTCGCAATTCCCCTATAGCACATGTGTTTGGACTTGTGGGGGAAAACGGAGCACCCGGAGGAATCACGGGGAGAACATGTAAACTCCGCACAGAAATGCCAACTGAACCATCTGGGACTCGAACCAGCGACCTTCTTGCTGTAAGGCAATAGTGCTACCCACTGCGCCACCGTGACACCCCATTGACTTCCATTGATGAAAAAACAAACACTATAGAAGTAAATTGTAGTTTTTTCAAAGTATCTTCATTTGTTTTCTACAGAAGAAAGAATATCAAATAGGTTTTGAACAAGTAAGAGAGTAAAAGAGTGTTAGAGTTGTCTGAAGGATGAGTCAATAATAACAAGCTGTATCTCAAATAAAAGCCTGCCTCAAAGTGTTCACTTTACTGCCGTGCTTTCTAAAAATGCAACCGAAGAGTTATTTTATATATGGTTCTTGATGTCTGGCATCGTATGCATCCAAATAGCAAAAGCCTATTTCTATTTATTGCAGACCACTAATCAAAAAAGTCTTTACAAGAAAGCCATATTAAAGGGACAGGTCACCCAAAACTTACTCACCCTTTACTTGTTCCAAACCTGACTTTCATTTTTCTGTTGAACACTCATTCATTCATTTTCCTTCGGCTTAGTCCCTTTATTCATCAGGGGTCACCAAAATTGAACCGCCAACTTATCCAGCATATGTTTTACACAGCGGATGCCCTTCCAGCTGCAACCTAGTACTAAGAAATGCCCATACACTCATTTACACACATACATTTATTCAATTCACCTATAGCGTATGTCTTTGGACTGTGGGGGAAACCAGAGCACCCAGAGGAAAGCCACACCAACACAGGGAGAACATCCACACAGAAACTCCACACAGAAATGCCAACTGACCCAGCGGGGACTGGAACCAGAGACCTTCTTGCTGTGTGGCGACAGTGCTAACCACTGGGCCACCGTGTCGCCTATGTAACCAGAGGATGTGACACTGACAACAGGGGTGCGGATCCACATGCAGGTTTATTAGCAGGATGGTCAGGCAAACAATGATCAACACAGGAGCAAACAGATATATAAGGCCAATCCAGAGTCGTAGTTAAATAGCAGGCAAATGGTCAAAGGCAGGCAGCAGACAGGATGAACAGACAGACGTGGCAAAGAACAAAACCAGGCAAACTAGACAAAGGAAACCGCGTTGTGGTGTCTCTGAAAACAGATAACAAGACTCAGCAAAGGTTTTAGTGTTTGTGCTCCTTATGTAGTGCAATGAATCAGTCCTTGAGTGGCTTCAGCTGTGGGTTACAATCAATGGTGACTTGCATCAATCAGGTGTCTGTGTGTGGCATGACTGAATATGTAGTCCATTTACCAGCAGATTTGTAGTTCTTGTGAATGTGTGTGTGTGTGTGTGTGTGTGTGTGTGTGTGTGTGTGTGTGTGTTTACCAGCGATCGATCTCTAGTGGTTAGATCGCTGGTGATCGTGACAGCCCACCTGTGGCACACTAAAAACTATTTGTTTTTCCTACTATGGAAGTCAATGGTTACAGGTTTTTAGTTTCTTCAAAATATCTTCTTTAGTGTTTAACAGAAGAATACAGAATAAAGAAACTCATAAATGTTTGGAATCACTTGAGGATGATTAAATCGTGAGTACATTTCCATTTTTGGGTTAAATGTGCCTTTAACAGAATAATCTGATATCATATAGAGCTGTTCTTTGTATTTTTTAAACATTTCCCTCAAGGTTTCTGAATAGAAGAACTGATTGAGTAACAAGTGTGGTTTTAAGACTGTATTTGATTGTCACTTTTTTAAAGAGCTGCACATCAAAAAGCTTACTTATCTAATTTTAACTAATGTCCCACTTTTGCTGACTATAAACATTACAAATAAGGTGCATACTCTTCTCATTATGGTTTATTTCAAACTTGAATGTGCCCACACGGGGGCGTTGTCTCATTAGCATTGATTTACAAACACCACACTTGTTTGAATCACCACAGTTCTGTCCAAACTAATAAAGTAGCATCAGTTTATTAATCGATTATTCTACTTCTGGTGTAGAAGTAATGTTTACTTTAATTAAAAGCCAAAGTGAAGCTAAATGTATCGTTGTCCTTTTCACTTTTTACTTCAAAATAAAATGAAATATGTAATCATATATGTAAGAGCTCCATTCTATTTTTACAGACAGACACATATGTAAGCATATATGTTGTGACATCAGCTCGAGGGTCTAATTTTACAGTTTTACTTCAAAATAAATGCAGTATTTTTACTTTGCACATTTAGTACTGTAATTGTATCATTATAGTGTCCACTGATCATTAACAAATAGACACAAAATATTTGATATTCAACATTTTGTCATATTTTACAGTGTTATTATTATTAAATGTGTTGCTATGTTGTTCCATTATTCTTCTACTTTTTTATCTCATTCAGAGGGCAGTTTTGGCACTCTTGCTATCCTAAAGACCTGCAACTCAACATGCCTTTTGTGATACTTATGAAACATAAGCACATGTAAATTATTAATAAAAATAGAAGTCAAGCAATTTTATTGGAAAACCCCAGGTAGCATGTTGGCTGGTTACAGCCTCAGGATATATACAGTTGAAGTCAGAATTATTAGCCCCCAGAATATTTAGTCGCTTGTTTATTTTCCCCCCCAATTTCTGTTTAACGGAGAGATTCTTTCAACACATTTATAAACATAATAGTTTTAATAACTCATTTCTAATAACTGATTTGTTTTATCTTTGCCATGATGACAGTAAATAATATTTGACTTGATATTTTTCAAGACACTTCTATACAGCTTAAAGTGACATTTAAAAGCTTAACTAGGTTAATTAGGTTAACTAGGCAGGTTAGACTAATTAGGCAAGTCATTGTATTATGATAGTTTGTTTTGTAGACAGTCTAAAAAAATAGCTGAAAGGGGCTAATAATATTGACCTTAAATTTAATTTAAATTTTAAACTGCCTTTTTTCTAGCCGAAATAAAACAATTTAGACTTTCTCCAGGAGAAAAAATATTATCAGACATACTGTGAAAATTTCCTTGCTCTGTTAATCATCATTTGGGAAATATTTAAAAAAGAAAAAAAATTAAAGGCGGGCTAATAATTCTGACTTCAACTTTTTCTTTAATCAAAAGATTGGTCATATCAAATATTAGATTTGGAATTTTTGTAATCCCATTACAGGTAATTACATAGTACTAACCCACCAGGCACTTTTGTGTTTGAAAGACATCTAATTGACATCCAAACATAGACGGCTTGGTTAAACCAACGCTGAATTTAGACAATCTGTGTAGAAGTCTGACAAAAATAGTAATCAATTGACAGATTGGCCTTGTTTTAGCCAAGACATCTATGTTTGGATATCTATTAGACATCTTTAAGCACAAAACAAATGCTCAGCATATATAGCTAATAGTTTGTCTGTAACAGGGATAGCAGCAATGAAATCTGTGACAGAAAAATGGTCAAAAATAAGAAATTGAAGTGTCTGAGAGAGCATGATACAATTTCTTGAAATTTTAAGATTATTTAAGAATTTCATATTAAGGTGAGGCACTATTTTTAATTTAGTGCTAGACATGCAAATTAGTGCATATTTAATTACGTAATGCATTATTTGCATATTTAAAGGTAACGTTTTTTAAAACTTATAATACAGTAATGCAATTTTTAGTAATTGAACTGGGGAAGTATGGCGATAATTATTCGTTATTTTGTTGTTGTTGTTGTTGTTTTTGTTGTTTTTACCCTATTTACTTTTAGAGTCTTTTAGAAATTTTCAAAGTTGAGTTTTTTGGAATGACCCTTCATACGTACAGATAGCTGTATTCTGGACCTCATGTGTTAGCGATGTTTCGACCCTGATCAAACCCCCAGTCAGACTCCATTTCTGGAGCTCCTGCCTAGTGATCTGCATGTCAATGGTTTGCTTGTGTGTTTGTGTGAGAGCGGCTTCTCCATCCGCCAGACCGCTCGCAGACGCTCGACACGGTGCGTATGGACGCTTTTTATTATTATTCTGCAAGGGTTGCTACAAACTTTACATCCTATTTTTACCAGTGATGCTCGGATAAACACTAGGCTGCTAATTTGACTGTGTAGGGGGAAGGGGGTTTTCAAGCAAACTCCTAAAGTCAAATGAAGAGCACAACAGGTTAGGTGAGTTGCGCCTATAGTGCCCTAGTGAGTGTGTGTGGCACAGTATGAGGTACAGTGCAGTACAGTACTAGTAGCCTGCCTGGCGTTTGCAACCACTCCCACAAACACACCTGTTAGTTTCCCTGTGGAGTGACGATTAAAGCACGCCAGCGGCAATAGGATGGATTATAAACAGCTTCGTTGCCGTTTGGAGTATTGTTTGCCGCTTTCTGTAATTTAGCGTTTTGGAGACGGTTTTACCTGGGCGAACACCTGTTATAAGGTATGACAGATTAAACCTGTTCTTTCTGTTGGATACCGCGATGAATCTGAACTGAGTTGATTTGACGAATAGCCTAAACTATTGTTTCTTACAGAGCATGATATGGCGATTCAATTAGCACAGTTGTTGAGGTTAGGCTGATAATGATTATGAAAGTGAGCAAATATGTATTAAATACAATAAACAAGTGCCATAGTACAAAACATACTATAGTTTTGTAATGCTAATGGCATGCAAAAGGTGTTATTGTAGAATCATGTTAATAATATGGTATAAATACTGTTTTTGAACCATAATACAGTAAAGTGTATTATGTTAAAACATTTACAATGTTAATGATTGCTACTTCCAGGGCCGGATTAAGAATTCAGAGGCCCCTGGGCACAATGTCTTGCCCCTACCTGGCCGCACCCCTATAGTTGAATTAAAAAATAAGATTAATATAGTGTTTTTTTAATAAAATGAATCTATAATGTATTGTCTGCATTTTGAAATAAATGATATGCAGTACATATTTGTAGTCTACAAAGATTTAACTTATTTTTAAAGCATTTAAAGCATACTTTGAAAAAAATACTAATACAACTAGTGAAAATTAATGGATTTTAACATACTTGTTCAAGTTCACTGAAGCAGTACTAAAAATGTATATTTAATGGTATATTTATAGTATAACTTCTACAAACTTATAATGCATATGATTTGGATATAACACCTCTCCAATCCAGTTCTATGAATCTGAGTCTTCCATAATACACACACTTATTGATGATTCCTACTTGTCTTCCTCGTGATGAAGAGTAGGCAAAATCTGATATGTGGTGGGGGAAAAAAGTACATGTTCATCAGACGCTGGATTCGAACCGGGTTCATGATCAATCGCGTTAAAATATGTTGCTACGCGCTTTACGAGCTACGCCACTCACACTGATGCCTGCTGCTCTCACCACTTATGTTGTCTCAGTCAATCAAACTGTGGCGTGAGTGAATCACTCAACTAGTTTATTCCAACAAGGTGTGCTATTTGCTCTTCTCCTAAATGGTCACTTTAAAATCTGCATTTTACCCCCCTCGCAGGGGTCCAAAGTGCGCATGGGCCCCTGGGCCTGTGCCCATAATGCCCATTGTTTAATCCGGCCCTGGCAACTGCATACTGTTGTGTTGTGAACTAATACAGTATATAGTATTTATAGAGTTCACTACAGTAAACTCTAGCCTAGTATAATATTGGAGAAACTTATTGGGTAATTTGTTCATATTAATATATATTTTTATTACAGGAGCAAGTATAGAATTACCACAACATATTGACTAAAGTACTTTACTATAATATGGTTGAAAAACACTATAATATTTACTATGAGTTACTATAGTGTTTTTGTCATATGGGGTAAATGAGTGACGTTAAATGTAGGTTTATCATTAATGTTTTAAGATTTTTTTTAAGTATTTAAATAATATATGTCTTTATGCAGATACTCATGATTTCTTCTCATGTTTGTGTCAAATCTAAACAAAAGAGGTTTTATAGAAAACATATTGAATGCAAGTAAAGTTCTTTAATGTTTCTAATATCAATTGTGAAAATAAAACGTCAAATTAGGGTGAAATAATGTTCCGTTGTAATTTGGCATATATGTAGAAATGAAAAAAGTACTTGTTCTGACCTTTACTTATTAAATATAAAAATAGAATGAGTGAGCATACACAACTGTATTATATTTAAATGATTAAAATCTTGCAGACACCTCTATAATCCTTTAAGGTTTTGAAAGATAGTAGCAAAGTATTTTGTCTTTTGTAGGTGACTTTTTAAAATCATGGTAAAAATTAATAGTTTTTTTTTTTCAATCATCTCATTACTTAATATTGCCTGATATATATATATATAACAATATCATTTTATCACCATCTGATGCCGTCGCTGTACCATTGAACATCACAGTTGTTTTCATTATTAGTAATCAATCAGAAAAGTTCCACACAATTCCACAAATCGATTATTTATTTATTCATTCATTTATTTTCCTTCAGCTTATTCCACAGCGGAATGAACCGCCAACTTATCCAGCACATGTTTTATGTGGCAGATGCCCTTCCAGCTGCAATCCAGTACTGGGAAACACCCAAACACACTCATTCACACATACACTACGGCCAATTTAGTTTATTCAATTCACCTATAGCGCATGTCTTTGAACTGTGGGCGAAACCTGAGCACCCGGAGGAAACCCACGCCAATACAGGGAGAACATGCAAACTCCACACGGAAATTCCAACTTGCCCAGCAGAGACTCAAACCAGCGACCTTTTTGCAGTGAGGCGACAGTGCTAACCACTGAGCCACCATGTCATCCCACAAATCAATTAATATGTAAGGCTATTTTACATATTTAAGTGGACTGAACATAAAAGAATTAAGTTGTCCCCCAAAAAACTAAAGTATTGTGTTGACTCTGCTCGTTTTAAATAAGTAGTTTGACCAAGCAGCAAAGATCATGTCTTGAGTTTATGTAATAATTATAATTTAAAAGGACTCTCATCAGTGTTGCTGCAAAGATAATTGTGCATTAAATCGCATCTGTCCATAAAGAGTCCGTTTCAGCAGGTTTGTAAGAGAGATCTGCTTCTCAGTGGGTTTGAGGTTGATGGGATCGCGCAGGAAACTCTGGAGGCCTGCCAGTGAAGTTTTGGTTTCCATAGTGATGGTGGTTTCAGCATTGGCATGGCTGAGGTGCCATTCAGTTCGGTGGGCACAATGTGCAGCGCTGGTGTGTAGTCCCGGATATGTAGGTCAGCTTATGCTAATGTATCTCCCACAGCACTGTGTGCACTGGAAGACCTCGCATCCTCAGGAGCGTCACGCATGGCTGTGAGCCTCATAGCTGTAGAAGTTGAGAATTGCGAGAGATATACATGTCTGCTTGAGTCCAGTCAACTTGCTGAAAGGTTTAGAGAGGATTTTGCAAAATGGGTCTTTCCCAAATGCAAGAATTGTAATGCTGGATTTGAGTCCGGAAGATGCAATAGACTTTTCTCTCCTATTGTAATGTATATCTGAGCGAAGCTACTATAAAATTACTTGAGGCTACTTGAAATGAATAAAGCAGGAATTGAGGCTGTGGTTTGCTATTGGTGGATGCAGGGGCGGATTTAACCAATAAGCAAGGTAAGTGGCCGCTTAGAGCCCCAGGAAATCCGAGGGCCCCCAAATAAATACCTAGAAGTATAAATTATACTTATAAATTATAACTAACATCATTTTCTATCATATTTTGTATAGTGAGGGTCTAAAAAATGTATTTTTATTTAAATGTAATTATTACATCTTCACAAATGTGTCTCCCACCATCAATCATGGAACAGTCCTGCAGTCAAATCAGTATAGTTTAAAAAATGGTTTTCAAAATAGTTTAAGTTGAAATAGTTTAAGAAAACAGATCATTTCAAATGTTTTACAAGTTGTTACACATTCAAAAATATATATTTTTTTGCTCATTCAAACTACTTTTTTAAAATAAGCTGAAACAACACAATTCTTGAAATTTCATTGGGACAACTTATCCACATAAATTTGTTAAAAGTGCTGAGTTAACTTAATCAATTTGTGTTGGGACAACATGAATGAATTGTGTGGAACCCTGCATTTTTACAGTGCATGATGCTTTACATGTTATTATTATTTTGCATTACAATCAAACGTAGAAAAGAAGATTGAGTCATATAAGAAAAAAGCTGCAAATTAAATTAAAAGGAAATGAAAGTACAAAAAGTGTATTTTAGGATTTGGGGCCCCATGGCTGGAATTGCTTAGGACCTCTAAATCCGCCCTTGGGTGGATGTAATGTGATTGATCATGCCGTCATTAAAGATTTTGTTGAAGATAACATAATTAAAGACTATGAGGATATATCAATCTTTAGAAAAATTATGAAGTTAATAAACAGCTGAAGTAATTATTAGCTCCCCTTAGATTTTTTTTCTTTTTTAAATATTTCCTAAATGATGTTTAACAGAGGAAATTTTCACAGTATGTCTGATAATATTTTTTCTTCTGGAGAAAGTCTTATTTGTTTTATTTTGACTAGAATAAAAGCAGTTTTGAAATTTTTAAACACCATTTTAAGGACAAAATTATTAGCCCTTTTAGGCAATTTGTTTTTTCTTGATAGTCTACAGAACAAACCATCGTTATACAATAACTTTCCTAATTACCCTGACCTGCCTAGTTAACCTAATTAACCGAGTTAAGCCTTTAAATGTCCCTTTAAGCTGTTTTATTTACTGTCATCATGGCAAAGATAAAATAAATCAGTTATTAGAGATGAGTTAATTAAACTATTATGTTTAGAAATGTGTTGAAAAAATCTGCTCTCTGTTAAACAGAAAACGGGGAAAAAAATAAACAGGGGGGCTAATAATTCTGACTTCAACTGTATAAATCATTTATAATGATCATGCTGTCCCAACACAAATGAATAAAATTAACTTGTTTTTACTGATTTAAGTGGATTGAACATAAAACAATTGAGTTGTCCCAATAAAAACTAAAGAATTGTGATGTTTCGGCTAATTTTAAATAAATACTGAGTGAATACTGCAATAGTTCATAATATATTTGGCAAAAAGTTAAAGGGATAGTTCACCTCAAAATGTTCTCATCCTCAGGTGGTTTCAGATCTTTATGAGTTTTTTATTGTGTTGAACACTATATCTTGACCTCCATATTTAGATACTAGGCAGCATGGTGGCTCAGTGGTGAGCACTGTCATCTCACAGCAAGAAGGTCGCTGGTTCGAGTCCCAGCTGGACCAGTTGGCATTTTTTGTGTGGAGTTTGCATGTTCTCCCCATGTTAGCGTGGGTTTCCTCCGGGTGCTCTGGTTTCCCCCACAGTCCAAAGACATGTGCCCTAGTGTGTATGTGTGTTCCATTTTTGTGACCCCTGAGTAAAATTAATCAGTAGTCTGATTATATCATCCCACACATGGCATGTTTACTTTGAAGAGATAGTTCACCCCAAAAAAATACATTTTATTATTTACTCACCCTTTACTTGTTTCAAACCTATCAAACCAGTTAAACACACAGAAGAGATTTAGTTTTTCCTCCTGCGACAGTCAATAGTGACCCGTTTCCAACATTCTTCAAAATATCATCATTTGTGTTTGAAAAACTCCTAAAGGTTTGAAACCTTGAGTAAATTTTCATTTTTGTATGAACTGTGCCTTTAATTATTAAAGGGTTTGAAAAACCTACAATCTCGACAGTGTGCATATCACATTATTTTTAAATGTGTGTGAAATATTGTTGCAATTATAACATTTTCAAGATTTGAGATGTTGTAAAATAACTTATTTCACAGCTTTAATTCAGTGCAAAAGGTCACTGTGAGTAGCTGCTAATCATTGTGTTGTTGCTTAGTTGTAGTTCATGGTTTTGACGTGCTCATTAATGTCTTTGCGCTCTGTTTAGTAATTAGGACGGCACTTTTATACTGTAGAGTCTAATTTTAGCACAATAGTTCAGCCCATTTCTCTAGATGCAAAATTCCACAACACTAGTTTACTAGTGAGAATATTTTTTCAAAATGAAGGTTTAGCCATCCCCTCCTCCAGTCATGGAGTATTCCTATTACAGTGCAGTTATTCAGATTTTGGTGCAACATTGCAGCCTGCAGTTAAGGCACTTTTCAACTCCTGTGATAGTATGCTGTTATTTTGCTGAAGTATTTTGCTTTGCTCTGAAAAGTTCCTCTTCCAGCAGTTTGTTTTGACGCCGCAGGAAAAGAACTTGCTTGTTGGATCGTCTGCATGCTATAATTAGGCAGCTGCCATGTAATTTCAAGCAATGTCAGCAGTCTTGAGGAGTGTGTCATCATGGTGTACTGCACTTTTTAAGGTCATTTTTTTTCTTTCACAGAGAGATTATGTATGGAATATTTATTTTGTCCTGTTAAATAATACTTGAAAACAAAAAAATGATGCTGCATCATTTGCATCTTCACTGCTAGTTTCAAAAGGAGAAAAAATGCACCCAAACTTCCCCAACAGGTCCGGTGAGCGCGGCACTCAATAGCTCTCAGTTCTTTTTTCGCTCTGTCCATGGCTGTACGTTCTGTGGGATTCAAGTGTGAATAGAGGAAGTGTTGGTCTTTGCTATTGGACAATGAAATTCAATATGCAATACAGAAGTGCAGGGGTTTTTAGTTCTGAATGCATTTTACCTGACTTAACTTTTTATAGTGCTCTCTCGGTTTAGTTTTTTTAGTTTGTGAAGTTGTTCAAACAACATCCTCATTATTTTATCTAGCATGTTCCTACACAGTTAATAATATATATAATTTGAAAAACAGATAAATGTCAGAGGTGTACTCATGCTCTTTGAGCTTAATATTTTCTGTAGGATGACCTACACTATTATATTTGTGCATATACATAAGATAGTAGTCAGCACTGAAACTAAATCTGGAGCTAATCTAACAAAATTACTCATAATTTCTGGTCCAAATAATAGTACACCCAAATTTATATGTTAGGGAAAAATATTTAATACAAATTTTAAGAAGAGGAAAAATCAAAATAAAAAAATGTACAAAATTTAGTTGAAGTTTTGTAGTTTGCCTTTTTTTTTGCAATATTTTGCAGAATTTAAATCTATTATCTTTCTATTTCTAAAGATGTTCGGTGACCAAATATTTGAATTAATATAACTTCAAAATAAATCTGTTTTGTTCAAATGCACCATATAATATAAATGCAATAAATATTAGCTGTATATTTGCCAGTACAGTAAGAGTAAAAGGTGCTATGTGTAAAAAAAAGTGAAATATGTAGCCTGTCAATATCCGGCAGCTAGCTCTCTGCAACTCACATGGTCGCCCACTGAAGCTAAGCTGGGCTTCGCTTCCCCAGTATATTGATGCAGATTTTATACTGCTCAGTGAGCGCCATCTTTCGGATGAGATGTTAATAATGTGGTCATTAAAAATCCCATTAAATAACCTGGCATCCTGGCCAAATTTGCCCTCTAGCCTTTATCATTATTGGCTTCATCGTCTCCTCTCCACCAATCAGCTGGTGTGTGGTCTGGCGCAATATGGCTGCCATTATGTCATCCAGGTGTATGCTGCACACTGGTGGTGGATGAGGAGATTAAGTGCTATTTGTAGTTTATATAGATTTGTTTTCTTTAAAAAAAAATTCTGGGGCGGCATGGTGGCTCAGTGGTTAGCACCGTCACCTCACAACAAGAAGTCGCTGGTTCAAATCCTGGCTGGACAAATTGGCATTTCTGTGTGGAGTTTGCATGTTGGCATGGGTTTCCTTTGGGTCCTCTAGTTTCCCCCACAGTCCAAGGACATGTGGTACAAGTGAATTGAATAAACTAAATTGGCTGTAGTGTATGAGTGTGAATGCGAGAGTGTATTGGTGTTTCCCAGTACTGGGTTGTGGCTGGAGGGGCATCCGCTGTGTAAAACATATGCTGGCTAAGTTGACGGTTCATTCTGCAGTGGCGATCCCTGATGAATAAAGGGACTAAGCCGAAGGGAAATGAATGAATAAAAAAATCCTTATCTAATGTTCATTAAGGACTATAGATGAGTCATGGAAATTCATTGGTAAAATGAGAGAGAACCCATTGTAAGCTCTAATGCTGAACTCAGACTCACCTCACTTTTACAGTTTGAGTATTTTCCCATCCTTGGTTTTGGAACAGGATGTGAAACTATTTCATCAAGGGTATAACAGCGCATTTTTTAGCACACACAAAAAAAACTTCCATTAAAGGTGGACAAAAATACTATTGCAGACCTTTTTTAATTAACACTTGCCAATAAACCACCACCACCTTGAATAAAACCACAGCATCCTCACGTAATAAATACATTTAAAGTGACCATTTTAATGTAGTTTTTAAAGGGCCACGAACCCCCCTGTCTCAGCAGGGTGTTTTCACACCTCTAGTTTGGAAAAAGTCAGGAAAGTGGGCACGTCCAGCTCTCTTTAGGTGGGAGTGTCGGGAGAGGGAGAGGGAAGGTTTTGCAAAAATGGAAGTTTCCATTTGGGCACGCGCTGATTTTCACAGAGGCAAAACAAACACACAGACGCAGGGAAGAAAGACAGTGACTGTGTTTACATGGACATCAGGAATCAAATTATTTGACAATTATTAATTTGTCGACTTTGACTGCAGTGTGGCACTTTCACTTTCATTCAGGAACATTTCCTCCATGTCCCCCATGACAAACGAGATATTGAAAGCGAGGAAATGCTGGGGAGTGGAGTTTTAATAGAATGTTTGATACTGCACAGCGAATAGAGAGAGAAAAAATCCTCCGCATTTCTTGGTTACTTAGATGCACTCGGTAGGTAGCGTCAGAAGATCGTGTGTATAGACTATCCTGTCACAAAATGCAGTGAAAATCCTGCATGGGGGTAAGCTTGGGCCGGTATAAGATTCTGACTGTATGATAACCTTGGATAAAATATCACAGTTTCACAGTATGACAGTATTGTGATTACTGCTCTAAAATATGGTTATTTTTAAATGTCTGGGTAAAAAACAAAAACTTTTTTCCTTTTTAGATTTTATTTTTAGAAACATTTAAAATATTTTAGAACAGTAAACATGTCAGGCTAAATGAATTATAGACTTCTGCTGTCTTCATTTGTTTCAAAAACAGTTGTTTTTTTTTTACAATTTAAAACACCATCTTTAGATATCTTATCTGCTGGAGATACTGTTGTCCCAAAAAAAAAAAAATAAAAAAAAACGTAAATAGAAAATCGTACACATACCTTAGGAACAGTATAGCAGAAATTTTTGACAGTTTTAAAACCTTGACTTTTCCAAACTGCGGTATACCTCGAAAACAGTTATTATCCCACGCCTACACAGCTGTAATAGTTTGATTGCGATGTTTACATGTTTACATTTGGAGAACAGCATTTACAATGGACCTTTCACTCTATAATATTGTACTATAATATTGCAGTAATATTTACATACTGTAAACTTAGTAACTAAATAATTTTGACTAAGGTATGTCTTTAAAAAATGAAAGAGCACTGCTGACGATACGAACTAAGTTTTCTATCTGAATGAACAAACAAAGGGCACTGCTCTCACCAATTCTGTAGCGACAGGACAATCAACACAAACTGGAGCCGTGTCTTTTTTAAAAGGAGACGAGCGGCAAATCCGGATTTCATCATTTCAGATGCGAAAAGCTCTCGGGTAAAAAAAATGTTCCTTACAAACGCATTCTGTCGCGTGAACTGTAATCCACACGTGAGTCCAGCTGCGCTCTCATAGCGGAGAAATTAAAACAAAACCTTCGTTGCAGCACATTAATAAACGCAGCACAATAATAAATGCAACACTGATGACCCATGTCTCAAATTCTTGTTCTTTCACTTGTTTTGGCAACACAGCGTGGCGTCTCTCTGTCTTCTGAACACTGTAACAGGTAAAACAGTCTTCGAAGCTGTCATGCATATTAACGAAGTTGCACCGCACACACAATAGAGCGCGCTGATTGGTTTGAACCAAGTCTTTCTCATGAATTAATGCTGCACACTCAGAGACGTCATGATGCACTCGCGGGTACAGACATCCACTTTCCACGCTGGATTACACACAAGTATCTAATCGTCGTGACGCAGCTTCAAAATTTTGTTTCAAACCGGAAGAACGAATTTGCTCCAAATAACGCAAAAACAACAATTTTTCACTTTTTAGTGATATATAGGTGTCCTCATAGTGTTTATAGCAGTAACACATATTTGCGGGACACATATTTGACTGTCAACAGCTCAAAAAAGTGCTTTGATGTTTCGTGACCCTTTAATAGTATGAAAAAGTGCAAGTATCTTTGATAAAGGCACCTGAGAGATGATGGGACAGACAATGGCTGTAGTGTCCAAGCAGCTTTCTAAAGCCCAGACGTTTAGTATTCAGTGAGGTAATCCCAAATTCCAGGCCATGATTGGTGATGTAACAGAGAGAGGGTGCTAATGGGGCCCCTGAATGGCCCCTCTGTAAAAGTGTGTGTGTGTGTGTGTGTGTGTGTGTGTGTGTGTGTGTGTGTGTGTG